>JAPYZD010000229.1:0-44456 GCA_030522725.1 Ichneumoninae sp. B BG-2022a | reverse complement strand
GTGCACGAAGGTATATATGCATCTCAGAGAAACGGAGATACTATTGTTTTAGAATGGTCGCGAGTAATATATATTTTGAAAAAGCGAAATTTGCGGGGATATAGAAAATTCAAGGACATTAGGTGCAATTCAAGGACATTCCAGGACTTTCTCGAGGACGGGTAAAATTCAAGGACAGTTCCAGGACTTCAAGTACTTCAAGGAGCGCTGGACACCATGTTATCTCTGCTGGCGGACTTGCCTGTGCGATTGTTGACGGGACTGCGGCTACGAGAGTAACTGCGGCTGTAGCTTCTTTTGCTGCTGCGTCCGTTGCGTTCCCTGCTGTCGCTACGACTTCGCGTCGGGCTTCGGCTCCTCGAGAAGCTGCGTTCCCTTCCGCTTCGTCCGCCGACGTTGTTGCCACCCCCGACGGGGCCGCCGCGTCCACCGCGCCATTTGTTTCGTCCTCCACCTGCTCGAATTGACGTTGAAATACAAGTAAAATTTATTGTCTCTGCGAATTTACGATCCGATTTTTTTTTAATCCCCATTTTTAACAAAACGGATTTTAACGATTTATTAAATTTTTTTTTGGAAATCGGCGATTTTTTACCTCCTCGATGTCTTCCGAAACCGCCGTTCCTACTGTCGGCGAGTTCGAGCAACTTCGGATTGATAACTTGATTAGCCTCCTTCAGAACTTGTATCAAGTCGTTGGCCTTGTTGGCGTTATTCGGCGTGAAGAACGTGTACGCCGTTCCTGTTTTCTGTCTACGACCGGTACGGCCGATGCGATGAACGTAGTCTTCCGAGCACGATGGGTAGTCAAAGTTGATAACAAACTTGACATCCTCAACGTCTGAAATACACAATGAAAGTTAACGCAAATTGCGCGAACGCGAGTCGCGATAAGACATATTTTTTTCTTTTGGCTTTTTATTTATTTATTAAAGAGCAGTGCTTCGAGATATGTATTGTATGTATTCAACACTCCAACGGTCTTTATTCGTTATCATGAAGATGTACTCTCAAAGCTTCGTTACGTATCTAACTACTTGGCAGTACCTCGAAAGTAATTTGTCTGTAATTTATCCATTTTCTTTTTTAAATACGTTAAGTAACATTTTCAGCAGCCTCAGCCATTTATTTTATTAATGTTTTTTTTTCTCTCTGATATCAAAAGTTGTACGAGCATCAGACTCGAAGCTTCTTTTTTTTAAATAATGTAAACGACACAGTGTGTGTGCTCTACTCGAAATAAATGTTAGTGTGAGCAGGAAAGTATGACGATGAGAAATAAAGCAGGTAAAATACGAGACAGACGTTGATCCAGAGGGGAGCAGAGGAGTGAAATATACAATGAGGCGATGAGGGATCGGGACAGTGGACAGATTAATAGGAATGTTCAACTAAAGTAGTAAGTATAGAATGTAGTTAATTAATGTGTGTAATATAAAAAAATTAGGCATTGGGCGTTTGTCGCTAGCAACGTACGGGCAGGGCCTGGCTGTTTGCGCTCGCTCCAGCTACAGCCTCCGCCGCTCCGTTGCTAAGGGGCCTTTTTCGAGGCTCTGGCATCCGCTAGCATGCCACCACCTCTTTGGAAGGCTGACCGGAGGGGTGACTCATTTAAGCTCGATTATGGCCAGTGGAAGGGACACTATTCTGGCAACAACGAGTATTGCGGCCGAGAAACCCTGGTGGCCGTACAGCGTAGCGTAGGAGCACGAGAGATATCCGGTACGTAGAGCAGTATAACCCGTAGAGCCCGATTTAGGACCCGAATCTTGGCCCATCACGCAATTGACGATTAGAGGCACGCGCAGCAGCCACCGCAGACAATGCAAACCAGTGCACCACCGAACAATAAGAGGCGGCGGGTCACCACCCCGATATGTGTGCTTTGCATTACCCGACGTGGGCCTGCGCGCAATGTGCCTCTGCAATCCAAACAAACATCCATCCGCGTTAGCTACATTGTCTTCACCAAAACCTTCTTCAATTTTGTTCTCTTAAAACCTAATTTTTTTTTCTTACTTTCTATGACCATTACTGTAATTGTTTTTTTTTTTTTTTTACACTCTTTCGGTATGTCGCATCGTTCGAGGTAAACGTTAAATTACTCTTTCGCGGATACTACTTCGCGATTCATTGATCTCGTTTCTTTACACTTCGAACGAGTCGTTTAACTGTACAGTGTGAATGAGCAAAAAATGTTGGCTCTCAATAAAGCTCTGACGAAGAACACGTAGAGCTTGTTTTCGTAAATTATAAAAAAAAAACCCTTTTACAAATTATTAATCAATTTTTACTTCTTCAAATAGCCAATCTCAAATTTTTTTCAATATTTTCGAATGTCTAGATACTTCTCAACCTTTATAGACGAAACAAACAATAAATCTACGTGATCGCAATGGTTTTGGATAAAAAAAATTATTACGTAAACGCGTAATTACGGATATGTTCGAGGGAAATGCTTGGAATAACTCACCTAGTCCGCGGGCGGCCACGTCGGTCGCCACGAGAATTGGGGCTTTGCCCGATCTGAAATCTGTAAATAGTCGTTAGATATTAAGACGACCGTCAGCGCGAGATTCCCGCCTTCGGGACACGGAATATTTAGTTATTTCGATGATGATTTACCCTGTAAAACCCAATCTCTTTCCTGCTGAGTTTTGTCGCCGTGAATGCAAACCGCCGGCCATCCGTCCCGCTTCATTTTTCTCGCGATCTCGTCGACCCTCCGTTTCGTCTCTATGAAAACGATTGTCCTGTTTTCTTGTTCAGCCATTATCTCTTTTAAGAGTGTACTCAACCTGCAAGAAAAAAAGTAAATAAACTTTAACAAGTCCTAAACTTAAGTGCTTAACATTATTATAAATAAAATAATATAATAATAATATTAAATAGATTAAATCAACTAATTTAATAAAAGCGGTCGATAGCAAAGCGAACTCTCGCGTTCGTACTTGTTTTCTTTTTCGTAATCCTGGCAGACGTCGATTATTTGTAGAATATTGTGATTGGCCGCGAGCTGCAACGAGCCCACGTTTATCTGGGCGTAATCCTTGAGGAAATCTTCGGCGAGATTTTTTACTTCCTTCGGCCACGTCGCCGACCACATGAGTGTCTGTCTGTCGGGTCGGATTTGCTCGATGATTTTTCGTATCTGCGGCTCGAATCCCATGTCCAACATTCTGTCGGCCTCGTCGAGCACGAGATAGGTGCAACGTTTGAGATTCGTTCTCGCTGACTCGAGGAAGTCGAGCAATCTGCCCGGTGTGGCGATGACAATTTCGACACCGCCGTCGAGATCGCGAGCTTGGGCTCCCTTCGGCGCTCCGCCGTAGAGACACGTGTTCCGAATGCCGGACGTGTGCCCGAAGTCATCGGCGACTTGTTGTATCTGCTGGGCGAGCTCCCTCGTCGGCGCGAGAACGAGCGCTACAGGCCCGTCCTTGCGGCACAGCTTTGGCTGACTGTTTATGTGAACTATGGCCGGTAAAATGTAGGACAACGTTTTACCGGAGCCCGTCGACGCTATGCCGACCATGTCTCGCCCGCTCAGGGCTATCGGCCAGCCCTGCGCCTGAATCGGCGTCGGTTCCTTGAAACCCTGTCGTCTGAAAATAAAATCATAATAATAATTTAACATGTTCGCTATCGTTTCCATTAAGAGCATATGCAACACCGTGGTCGATAATAAAAACTGTAATAAACTTTTCTCATGGATTCTGGCATATACGGTCAAAAGAAAAGTCTTATCGGAAACGGATATAATTTCGGCTTCCTATGAGACTTTTATTTTGACCGTATATGCGAGCTCCAGTGAGAAAAGTTGATTACAGTTTTTGATACCGACTGAGCCCGGGTGGACGGGGGGGGGGGGTGTTTCATATGGTCTTAAGGTCATATATAACCCTAGCCCACTTGCCCCGTGCCCAGTTGGTAGCGAAAACTGTAAGCAACTTTTCTCACGAGTTCTCGTGTGTATGGTCGCCAGAAAAGTCGCATCGAAAACGGATATCATCTCGGCTTTCGATGAGACTTTTCTTTTGATCGCGAATGCCAGAAACTGTGAGAAAAATTCAGTACAGTTATTATTACCGACCGTGGTATTTCTCCTGTCTTTATTTGAAAAGGAGAGAAAATTTTCTTTTTCCTCAGCGTTCGGCTTCTTTCTTTGAAAAGAAAAGAAAATTTTCTTTTTCCTCAGTGTTCGGCGGTCACAAAACTGCATTCAGTAAAGTTTCTGTTACCAATTGAACACGAGGCTGATGGGTGGGCTATTATACATGACCTTAACATCACTCGTTACCGACGAAAATCTACTACTCACTTTATTTCCTTGATAACGTAATCGGGAAAACCCGCTTCGTCGAAAGTCAACACTGGATTTGGTATATTCGAGCCTCTGAGAGTGATCTCCTTGTCGCTTCTGTACTGTTCAACGATTCTCGGATCTCTGTTGTGAACAACGTCGCTGGGTATGTAAAAATCTTTCTTGAAAGGCTCCAGTCTACTGAGATCCCATCTGGGCTTTCTCAGGTTCGCTCCTGGCTGGTTTCTTCCGCCTCGGCCGCCCCCGATTCCTCGATCTCTCGGGGCTCCACTGCCGCCTCCCCCCCATCCTCTTCTGTCACGTGGTGAACGACTGCGGGAGCGGCTCCTCGACCTGCGCCTCCTGTCCTTGTCTCGGCTGCGGCTATTGAGAGAAATATATTATTAAAAAAAAAATCATTTTTCAAGGAACTTTGAGCTTTATTTTTTTTAATATGCTGTGATAGTATTTCATTCCTATTTTATTTGTCTTTGCTAATTCCTATTAGTTGGATAAAAAGGAGCTTGAATAAAATGTTACACCCACCCGCATAACAATTCAGCGATCTATGAATTTTAGATTTTTAAAAATATACCATAATAGTATTTTATGATCATATTTTATTTCTATTTTATTAGATATGTAGATATATCATTTTTGTTCTCTAAATGCTATTACTTGGACCAGGAGGAGCGCGAATAAAATATTATGCCCAAACTAGTGCTGGTACGCACAAGCTATCGGCAGGCCAATGCGGCGATCTACTAGTTTCATACTTTTTTAATATACAATAATCGTATTCTATTTCTATTTTATTTTACGTGTATAGATATATCACATATACATCATTTTTTTTCGCTAATTACTATTAGTTGGGCCAGCCGCTCGAATGAAATGTTACATCGAAAGTAGTGCGGTATGCACGGGCTTATATGGGAACCTATCGGCGTTCCAATGCAGCGATCTTCAAAATTTGCAATTCACGATAAAACGAAAACGACTTCGAATGCATTGTTTCTCCACTGTGCGACAGATTCGTGTTTTGCGAAACTTATCGCACTCATTATTTCACAGCATTTCGCGGGGTAGGAGGGGGGGGGGGGGGGTATATGGGGACAACCGCCCTGCGTTCGGCCAACGGCGCACAGTGTTCAGCCATCTATTACCATTGTTTTCTCTCGACTTATGTAATTTATCGTCTCTCGATGAACCGTGAGACGGGAAGAAAAAATAATCTCGACGAACTTTGGGCGAAGCAAGCGAGACACTGGAGGTTCGTCTCAAATAGCGTGCGTGACTCGCACACGTTAGTTTCTCGCTCGAGCATCGTTATAGCGAGACGAACCCGAGCGCTGTTCGATTCGCGAAAAATTTAACTGCCAATATATACACACACACACTCGCCCCACGTACCTTCGATATCTGCCCATTTTTTTGTTGCTTCAATTCTCCAGCCGATTTTCCTTATTGCACTATCGTGATGTAAAGTCAAATATACACTGCGAGGACTGCGCGTCGAAAGGACATGAAAGAACACAGCGAAAAGCGTCGATGTACTCAGTCCTTACCCGAGCGACTGCCGACGGAATTTGGACGTCTACGCAATGATTGTATTAAAGTATACGTGCGCCTCGTCTGTGTGCGTGCGTGCGTCGTGTCGCAGAACTTCAGCCGGCATCTTTCCACTCGGCAGGGATATCAAGAATAGTGATGGACGCGTACGCCTGGTGGCGCTCGCAACTCACTTCCGGTTTTACAAAACATCAATCCGTCTTCCCAAATTTATTAGGCGTTTTAATCATCGAGCTTTTTTATCAATTATTGTTATTGATATATAATGTAATAATCGTAAGCTTCGTTTTTATTTTCAATAGTAGATTAGCCACGTTTTATGTACATTACACATATGAAATTAAAGAATATAAGGAGCGGGTCTTACGAGGTATGAGGAGTGCCACTTTGAGCCGGGAACACAATGGCAAAGTAGGTTCGTTTTTTTTCACGCGATCGAAGTCCATCGTAATCGGTGCGTGTGTGTGTGTGTCTGTGTACGAATTTAGCAGTAATTCAGTCGCACTGTTCGTGGTGAGACGATGTGTGTGTTTAGCTCCTCGGTGCTAATATGCTGCTGTTGCCCGGTGCGACCGACATCTCGCCACCTTGCGTACTATCTCGCTGGGGACACTAATAAAAAAATTTAATCATATCGATTAATAATTTCTTTTTTATGTTACGCAATTTGCATTAAGGTGATGGAAATAAAAATATAGATTTACCTTGACGCGTATCTGATGTTTCAGTATAGCAGCCCGGAGAATGAGCATTCTCGTGCGCCTCTGATACTCCTTGCCGATGCTGATGCACTTTTCGAAAGTGGTGCTGCGCTGATCTACGTCTTTGGCGTACAATATCTTGTTGTGTGAGTCTATGCGAGCCTGGATCTGTCCCTCGAGTATCAATTGCATTAGTTCGTCCTCGAGGGCGGCGACGGTTCTGTTGAAGGCCACGGCCATGCGTCTCATGTCCGCGCTCAGATAGGGACTGAAGTACTGTATGAGAGCGCGATTTCGTATCTGCGTGTAGAGCAGATTAACGTGCGGCGCTATGTACATGTCGAGCAGTATGTTGTCCTTTATCTCGTCGAGCAATTTCAGGCAGGACGCGTACTTCGACTCGTAGAACTTGAATATTATGTCTCTTAGCTGAGGCTCGAGCTCGAGGAAGAGCTTG
Source organism: Ichneumoninae sp. B BG-2022a (assembly GCA_030522725.1). NCBI lineage: Eukaryota > Metazoa > Arthropoda > Insecta > Hymenoptera > Ichneumonidae > Ichneumoninae sp. B BG-2022a. The sequence goes on along the minus strand of JAPYZD010000229.1, from coordinate 37,423 downwards.
AAGGAGCTGCTGAAGATAACTTGCTTCTGCAGCTCCTGCCGGTCGAAGGTCGCGAGGGCGCAGAGACCGCCGTACAGGGCGACGTTGCCCGGCGACAACAACTCCGGATAGTCGCAGTAATCGAGCGACGCGTCCAGGAAACGCTTCGCAGCTATTTTGTATTTTCCCATCGCCAGCGCCGCCAGTCCCGAGGCGACTTTCAGCTTCGTGAGGACGAACTGATTGTAATCCTTGCCCAACAAGTTCGGTGCGTTCTCGGCCTTCGCGACGAAGGTCAGCACGTGCGTCCAGTTCTGAAGATAAACCGACACCTTTATGACGTTCAGACACATCGTCACTATGTGCTTTCCGCTGGTGCAGTAGTCTCGACCACGCGAGTAACACTTTAGCGCGTTCGCGAGATCGCCGCAGTCCAGGTAGTGATCGCCAAGATCGTCGTGGCCTCTCCTTATGCTCTCCTTTATAGAATTGCTGCGGTAATTCTTCAGATCGGTGTCCAGCTTTTCGAGCTTGAGGGCTGCCTTTTTCGAACGCGACTCCACCCAGATCTGGTCTATGGTGGGGATGTCCTGCGACGTCGACTGAGCGGCTATGTCCGGAAGACCGGGGCTGCTTATCGCCTGCTGGAGCTTCTTGTGGAGTATTTGGTAGAGGGACACGTTGTACGTCGTCATCACGTACGCTATCGCCATTTTCAGAGCCTCCACTTTGAGACTCGGACAGTGATCGGCTATGTACAGCAGCCTGTACAGCTTTGCCAGACCCGTGTAACTGTTGGCGTAGACCTCCAAATCCTAGGACAGACACGTCAAAAATATCTTCAGAAAAATAACAGATAATCCGAATTACATTGTCCTTTTAACCTCAGAGCCTCTTTCCTGTTGAAAGTAATTATTTTTTTTGGGACAAAAATGTTTGAAAAGATATCACAATTTAAATAATTAGCTTGTGTAATCTTTGGCGACCAAAAATTACGAATTTTGTGACGATGTTAATTCAAGAAAATTCTCCTTGGTGTTACCATTTTTTAAATTGTTGGAAAAAAATATAACATTTTGATCATTCGCTTTTACAACTTTTTACGACCGCAGAATGAAAACCATCCGACAACGTTGGTCCAAAGAAATGTTCTCCGCTATACGTTGTCATTCGTGAAATCTTTTGGTATTTTTAACGTCAGTGGCAAATATCGTACAGCGGGACGTCGGAGGGTTAAGAGGATCGACGCTCTTTGAGGAAATTCTTTACCAATGTTGGATTCTCGACGTTGTAAGGCTCCTCCTCGGTGTTGTCATTGTCCTCAGGCGGCGCGTCGACCTGCATAGGCTCCACCGCATTGTGCTGTACGAACGAAATCATCCTCTCTTCGCGAAACTACTCTCGCTCCCGGTAACTCGGCAAGTACTTCGTCCTCCGTCTTCCTTTTTCAATTTTTTTGATTTTTCTTCCGAGTTCCTCACGACGACGACGGAGTCAGGGCACCTGTCAAGACTAACCCTACTTTTTCGTATTCTTTATCGACGATTTTTTTTTTCTTCTCATTTTCTTTTCTAAACCCACAATGTTAGTTACCTGATATTTCATGATTCGGCGAGTTACGGCATTCCACTACCTCGTCCCGGTGGCTTCTCATTCGACGCTCTGTCGTTTATCATCAGTTTCAGGCCAGTCCGTGTTATTGTAATAACTACAATACCCCGACGAACGTCGTGAAAAATTCCGTAATGAAATGGATTCCAATTTAGCGAGGGGAAAACGCGATGTTCACGCCGTTCGTTCTCGCTCGAGGAGAACCGGCACGACAAATCTCTCGACGAAAAGTTACCGGACAATTTTCACGCGACTATGTTGTCGGCGCTGAATTTGCTCGCTTCGGAACGTTCACCAGAGGTCGCCCGCGTGTTTGCGTGGGCAGAGAATGTACTAGAAAATGCCGGCGGATACGAAATCATCGTGGTTCGAAACATTTTTTTTTCCCGAGAGAAAAGGGTAAAGGGTACGACGAATAACAAGGCCGCCGACAGCCTTCGTCGTGAACCTTGATGTACAAGCGACGGCGTTGGGGGCATTTACAAGTTTTCGATACTTTTTATTCTACAATAAAGTTAATAAACCGCAAGAGCGACGCAACGCACGTCTGATCCGCACGCGAAGCATTGCGGATCAGACCGCTTGTTCCTACTGAGGCAGAGAAAGGCTGCCAAACATGCATCGGAGTCGTTCCCGGCGAGCAGCAAATCCAAATGCGGAACACGGCTAAATCGTTTAGAATTAACCACGTCTTTGGCCCAGAGGACGACCAAGAAACGTTCTATGAAACGGCTATTCGTGGCATGGTCAACAAGATCTTCAAGGGTGAGTCGCTTTAGTCTTTGTATCATATTCTTATACAACATTTTCTGGCATAAAAAAAATCGTTGCATATAAATTTTGTAATCACTTTTAATACATTCTTGAAAACTTTGAAATTTTGTTTTTTGACACTTTGGTAATATGGTAATTTATTACTTTGACAGATTTCTCGTTTACAATCGGTGCATAATAAATCATAAATATTAGAGCTTCGGAATAATGAATTATAAAAGTTAAAAACACTTTCAACTTTTATTACGATTATCGATAAATTTTCATAATCTTTCAAGCCAACGTACAGTAAATTACAAGCATCTTTTAACAAAAAATATATTACACAAACGCTTTAATTTTCTTTCTGTGAATTTCAGAAGAAAAAGAGAAAAATTAATCAAATGTGTGTATTGTAAATACCCAAGTAGCAATATTTCGAATGTTACAAAAAAACTTGTCAGTTGGTTAACTTATCACGAGACATGCGATAACTTACCGGTCACAATGTACTTTATTACTTTGAATTTACAGGTCACAATGTAATTATATTGGCATATGGTCAAACTGGGAGCGGCAAGACACACTCAATGGGTACAAATTACTCCGGCAAGGAAGTCATGGGTGTCATACCGCGGGCGGTGCACGAAATTTTTAACATAACGGAGACTATGAAAGATCACACGTTTAAGGTCGGTGTCTCGTTCGTGGAACTTCACCAAGCGCAGCTCTATGATCTCTTATCGGAAAAAAATCGAAACGAGCGAATCGTCGATATTCGCGAAGACACGAAGGATGTAAAGATACAGATTGGTATTATAGAGCAGGAAGTCACCAATGCCAAAGCCACGCTGGATAAAAAAATGCGCTGGCTTACGTTTTTCAGGGGATGAGAAACGAAAATCTTACTATCCCGATCGAACGTAAAAACAGTATCGATGGAGGCGTATAAATAAAAAATGTACAGTACACGACCGCGTTTCTCCGTTCCTCAGGAGCCAATCCAATTAGGCACGACCGCGTATTTCCGATACCCCACGACCTGCCCAAGTACCTGCCCACCGTCCCTTTCCATACGCAAAAATTGTCGGAATTACAGCTGCGACGATTTCATTCGTAGGTAGGAAAAGAGAAGGAGTCGTTTGTTTCCCCACCAAGCAGGTAACTGACCTCGAGAAGGGGCCGAATTGGACTTACGCGATCGTCATTTTCGGAAATACGCGGCCGTTCGGAATTATGCGGTTGGGAGAAACGCGGTCGTGTACTGTATGTCAATAATGGAGACAATTAATAAAATTAATGCGTTACTGCATTTACGACTTGAGTCTGCAATGAAAAAAAAATTATGTATATATTTATGCGTATATTTAAGTATAAAATTTAGAGGTAGTTTTTTAATTTCTCGATCACTGAGATCGTCGACTAATAGGTCGCTCACCTCGGGCGCTTCTTCGGCTCCTCAATACGATTGACTTCGAGCATGGTCTCATCGTTGAATAGCGTTCGCATCGCCTGTGAAATGAGATATGATTGCAGATTGTTATTGGATGAATTGTTCGTGTCATTGCATAGTTTATTGTTCTCATCTCACATTTTCTTTATCTCCGTTCTGGCAAATTTCGGAATTCCAATCGCAATTTGTGCAAATCGAAATGTTCTTTCGACAAGTGCACAGCCTGCTGGAGCAATATCCTTTGCATGCGCATTTTATCTCGCCGTCCGATTTATGTTTCGAAGGCAAGCTGTGGGTCACGACTATTCACCTTGGCCGTGTTCTGAAACGTAGAATTGTATGTATACGATACATACAATGCATTGTATGTTTGTATGTATGTTTCATTATATCGTTACCGAGTTTGATTGACAACTCTCGGACCGGCGGTTGGATCCTGGCTTTTTTGCGTTGCGTTTTAATAAGTATCTCCGCCTTCATAGCAAAATAAGAAAAAGAAAACAAAATTCATGTATTAAAATTCATCGTGCTTCGAAGGCAAATTTAAAATTCGCATGAAGCTGTAAACAAGAATTTCCATGGTCGATTGAGGCGAAGCGAAGATAGAATATTATTATTTATCTAAAGAATTTGAATACCGTGTTTTCACTTTTTTAGGAAGCCTCGGAGTTGTAAGACAAATTTACTCGGAGGAGAGAAAAGCAGGTGAACAACAAGCGGAGTGATGTTCAGATCTGGGTTCAACAAGAACTGGCAGTTTTGGTGAGCACGGTGGACGCTGAATGTTCCGTGGAAAAATTTACGAAAGATCCGGAAAAATTGAAGGTCTCCGCTTCGGGTGATCCGGAATCAAAAAATCAGATTGCCGAGCTGACGGAATATATCAAAGCGTGTACCATTCATATCGCCCATCTACAGCAAAAAAATCGTGGATTCCGATCAAAGTAATGTCACCTGCATAATTCACCAACCTGTTCCTCGAATTCGTCGTATTTCTGTTTGTAGGCAGTCAGCTCTGCCTCGACCTCCTGCAATTTTTTTAGTAAACTTGGAGAATTATATTTCTCACGAAGCGCGTACTTTCGTTTTTCCATTAAAGCCGCGTCGTACTTTTTCTGAAACGAACCGGTAACATAAAAAAAATGGTTATGTTGTATATTTTTTGTTCATTAGAAACATTATCGTTCATACAAAACAACAATTATATTTGAGCTTTTTGAATAAAATCGGTTACGTATTTTCCATGTGTTTATGCAAATTTATGCAATATTGTTTTATTACCATTAACTGATCCATTTCTTGCGATTTCATATAACTTTTCTTTCGATCCGATGATGTCGTTTCGAAAAGTATTTTCAGAGCTGTTTAAGCATCAGCCATCGATTATACGATGGTCCATCTGGTATTGGCTCGATTCTCTGAAAGAGCCAGAACATATAAACATCGGTTTAATTATGTTGCAAGTGATCTTGACGAGTCATTAATTTCCTTTGTCTATCGTCATTACCTTGATGGGATTCTACGGTCGCATCTTTACACCTTTCGTGTCTTCGCAAATATAGACGATTCGCTCGTTTCGATTTTTTTCCAATAAGACATCATAGAGCTGCTCTTGCTAAAGTCCCACGAATGAGACACTGACTTTAAACGTGTGATCTTTCATAGTCTCCGTTATGTTGAAAATGTTGTGCACCGCCCGCGGTATGACACCCACGACTTCCTCGTCGGAGTAATTTGTACCCATTGAGTACGTCTTGCTGCTCCCAGTTTGACCATATGCCAGTATAGTTACATTGCAATCTGTAAATTCAAAGATTCGAGCTTTAATTGTTAGTTTTGCATGAATACCCGGACCGCAATTTTTCAGATGTTATGAAAAAGTTGTCCGTTGCGTGACTTGTGACCGACAAAATGTTATCCATAAGTTATCGCATGTCTCAAACGCGACTTTCGGAGATGCGATGGCTTATGGATAACATTTTGGCTGTGTGATAAGTTAACCAAATGACAAGTTTTTTTTGTAACTTCTGAAATATTGCTACTTGGGTATTTACAACCGATTGTAAACGAGAAATCTGTCAAAGTAATAAATTACCAAATTACCAAAGTGTAAAAAAACAAAATTTCAAAGTTTTCAAGAATGTATTAAAAGCTATTACACAATTTATATGTACAATTTCTTTTATGCCAGAAAATGTTGTATGAGAATATGATACAAAGACTAAAGCGACTCACCCTTGAAGATCTTGTTGACCTTACCACGAATAGCCGTTTTATAGAACGTTTCTTGGTCGTCCTCTGGCCCAAAGACGTGGTTAAATGTAAACGATTTGCCCGTGTTTCGTACTTGGATTTGCTGCTCGCCGGGAACGATTCCGATGCATGTTTGGCAGCCTTTTTCTCTGCCTCAGTAGGAACAAGCGGTCTGATCCGCACTGCTACGCGAACCGTGTCGTCGCTCATTGTGACCGCTGTCCAAAATTATCCAACAACTCAGCATTAAAAATACGAAGAATCGAAAAGTTTTTCTCCACTCATTAGCGTTTCCAAACGTGCACAAGATTCGTTATTTCTATTCACTTCAGTTGCAGATTTACACTCGACCAGCGAGGTTATTCATCGATGCTTCTTCGATATTCTCTTGTCCTAATACTTACTTTTGTCGGCCGGAAATTGGATCTCTTGTACGGAAATGGTTTGTGAGCCGTGCTAGAGACTTTGTGTTGGGTAAGGTTGGTAATAGAGGATTCTTTTTCGGCCACCTATATATTACCCTGTACCGGCTGAGAAACGGAATGTATTTATTATAATATATATTATAATAATTCAATATTATTAATTGAAGCAACGAGAGTCGATCTCCATCAACGGTCAGGGAAACATCTTTGAATATCCATTCAAAAAATGCCGACGTACGAGATGCCGCTTTTGATTCGCACCATGTCACGGGTTAGTTTGTTACAATTTTGTATTAAATAGAAACCATTACGCGAGGTTAGTTTTGTTCAATAACAATTTTCAACTGACAAATACATCGTATCCGATTCGACGCACGTGAGTAACGTTTTAAGGTGCGAAAATACGATTTCTCCATTACGTTTCCGTTGCAGCCTGAAATCGTAACAACGCTCAAGAGGGTCTCGAACGTGATTTTCAGCAAGGGAGGTTTTATCAGGAGCATAGACAATCTCGGCCTGCAACCAATACCATACAAAACTAAGGCGCACGGGGCCATTTACCGAGAGGCAAAGTATGTGACCAATTGGAGCAATCTTATGTCTTCATTCTATTTATTTATAAATAATATGGATGGTTGCGATTTGCAGCTATTTCATTCTTCACTTTGATGCTCCTCCTCGATCCCTGGTGGACATGAACGAACAGTACAGTCGCGACATCGATATCATCAGGAACAGAATATACAATAAGAACGACGGGACCCAAGTGCCTTGCACCCTGCATGAGGAGCTCGCACCACCCTCCTACAGGTTTGCAATTTTCCTGTTGAACAACAAAATTTCTCTATCTTTAAAAAAAAATATATATATATATTTTCAGAATTATTTTATCAAAATTGTAAAAGATATATTTTTTATATGTTGGTCATTAAAGAGTAATGTTTGTTTTTTCTTCAATTTTCAGACCCAGTGTGCAAAAGCTTGTGAATCTGGCAAAAAAACAGGACAAGACAAAATTGTACCAATTCAAGCCCAATTCGGGTCTCAATTACTATCCTTTCAACAGATAGTTCAACATCGCCAATAATGTTTGTATCTAGTAGCTTCTATCTGTACAAATTTATCCAATAAAAATTAACTCAGAATCGAAAATACGACGAAAAAAAGACGTTGTTAACTTTTTTATTTTTCATTTATTAAACTCAATAATAATCGTCGTACATTCGCGAAAGAACGTCTTTTCGTATATTGGTGTATTTTTTTTTCTTTTATTTCGCATTTTAGATTTCGTTTTTTTTATAACGACCGAAAGAAAGAAAAAAGAAAAAATGTTTGTACAAAATACTGTAAACATTCAATATAGTATCCATTCGTCATCTTACAATAGTAATAGTACAGTTAATATAATCGTAAACACGCATGTGCAACATGTGTCTGTTCTTTCGTAATTATAATTTTCTTTTTCTGGAATATCTTCATTTTCTTTTTATCTTAATATAGTTTACACCGTTATATCGAGTTGAGAGCTGAAGTCGAATAGAGTTAATTAATCTTTAACTTTTAACGCGTCTATTTATCTACTCTCGATAACCCGACATCGCCGGCCGCGATGTAACTTAACTTTGATTGATTTTCTTTATTTTAAGGTTTCGAAGGAAAACTCCGTTGACCCCGTGAAATTTCTGTCTTTAGAACGTTAAACCGGAGAGGCATTTAAGCGCACGGACGGGTTCACGATAAATCGGACCGATCGATACACTAATCGGTTGAATTATCCGAATCGTAACGTCGAATTGCGCAATTGCCTCGTCGAACGACCGAGTTTGTCGCGCAAAGTCTAATTACATCTCGCGAACGATGGTCGAATGCTTCAAACAATTATAATCTGGACCCTCATTGACTCTTTTCGTGTCATTTACGTCTGTTCCGAAGCGCTCGTTCCTCCGCGCTTTTGCGTGATCGTTATAACGGCTTTATAGAATTTTTATTAAAAAAAAAAGTGTTTTTCTTTCATAAATCATATCCGAACGTCTCACGGTAACGAATACTCGCCATCGTCATCCCGCCGTACGATACGCTCACGTAATTACGGTAATTAGAAGATAGATATAAAGAGGGTGGGAGATGACAGAGGAAGATAATGGGATTTGTTTTGTTTCTTTTTTTTTTACATGTGTCGTGTGTTGCCAAAGTTGATACCACTCTGGTTGGCTCCCTTGTTGCTACCGTACTGTAAACTTATGACACCCTGCCCGGCTCGGAGCTGCTCGTCCGTGAAGTTACGGACGTTCTTGTCGGCCTCCTTCGGACCGATACTCGGCTTTCCGTGATTGCTCGCCTTTCTGCCGAGGGACTGCAGGCATATCACGACCGAATTCAAATTCTGTCTCTCCCACAGATCGACCGTCTGGAATGTTTCTTGGGGCGGTACACCCAGGGCTCGGGCCGCCTCGAGGAATGCGTTTATGTTCTCCATGCACTTGAATGTCAACGACGTCTGGTTTATCTTCTTCACGGAACCCTCCTTTATGTCGTTCACGAGTCTGCAAACAAGATAAGCTCGGTTCGTTATTATTGTCATTTATTGTTATTACTAATGTACCTTGAATAGAAAAAAATCGAAAAGTTCGAATATTGAATTAATTAAATTATTTGATTTTTATTTTGCATTATTTTATTATTATTTTTTTTATCAAAGGCGGTTCAGACATTGACTTACTGAAATTATTATTTTTATCTCGACTTATTGACAATAATGAACGGAGGCCTTAAGAACGAACCTGCAGAGTAGAGTGCCGTCTTTAAGAATGTCATAGAAATTATCCATATCTCCGCTCGTGTTTATATTCTCTCCGGTGATAGTCTTGATCCACTCCAAGCATTCTTGGGCGAGTTCCTCGCTGTACTTACTGTTTATCTGTAAAAAAAATAACGTCGAGTACATAAATTCATAGTTCCGAAAAAAATACTATGCGTTCAGCTTCTTATTAATAAGAGTTGATATCATCGCGGGATTATTGTTCGACCTAATCGGAATGTTATCAATTTTTTATTTTCGTAAATTACTATCGGAGTTTTCTCGGACATTCTTTATCGGGACGCGCACGTACAAAGATCCACTGTGTGTGTGCGCGCGCGCATGCGCGCGAGCACAGTGAAATTTATCGTTTCACGAAAGATATAAACACGGAAGTTGTCGAGAGAGCTCTCGCGGTCCCGCAAAAACTCGTATCGGTTTACGCGTTAGCCCGAGCTAGGGTTACAACGTGCATACTATGTACCGAGTTTATTATTAATTATCCCACAGGCTCTCCAAAGTAACGCATCCTGCATGGTGTGTCTATAGCTGAGATCGCGTTGCCCAAGTCATCGACCCCCTCGACTCTCTCCCGTTCGAGAGCGAACGGGGCTTCTATAGTTGACGGTCGGGACTCTCTCCGCTTCGCCAACAATATATCTTGTAGGGTCGAGGGACACAGAACCAATTCCAATACGCTGCGATCGAGCTCACACGGGCCCGATTGTATTATTAAAAAAAAAAAAAACTAATTATAGGCGTGAAAGTTTGGATAATATTTTTCGTTGCCTCATATATATTTCCCATGTGTCTGCGTTCGCAAGATTTAATCGTAATAATGAATGCAAAAAGTGCAAAAAAATAAAAAAGATTAGAGATCGGAGCATCTTCGCAATAATCGGTTAATGAAAATAAAACAATGCTAGGAGTCCGTAGGATACAAGTATGGCGACGGATGCTTCGAGAATGTATAGCTATTCGGGCGAGCGTCGAAGGTTCCCATGCTCTCGGCGGTCCGCTTCGGTGGGATTTCCATCGTCGTTCACTTTCACCCGCGCGAGCCTCTTCGCTCGGGACGTGGAGGAGCCCGGAATGCAGGAAGCGCATATCCTTAGTTCTGTTTATACGTGTCTCTCGAAGGGGTCTGGCTCGGTTTAAGTAACGCGCGTACAAAGAAATGCGCAGGCAATTGTTTTTTTTTTCCTACAGAAAAGTTTTCTGCGGCCTTCGATGCGCGATCTACTCCACTTTACCGACCGAGCGCCTAACGAATTGTCTCGACGAAACGACTCGCCGAGCATCGTGAGAAATGGAACGTTTGTAGTTTTACGTCTCACGGCGATGTAAAATCGCACTCGGGCTGGCTTTTGAAATGCATAATGAAAACGGCCGAGAGTTGCCAGCCGGTGGACCGAACCCCTCGCGCATACCTACGGTGCAGCGTTACGTCTCTTCATTTTATTTTTATATTCTTGGGGGCCCGCTCGCGCACGCACCCGAGGGCGAGGCCGTTGTCCTCGATGCTCGCAGGTCAGGCTGCCTCGTCTACTTTACCCACCGAAATTATATTCGCTAAAAAAACTGAGGAAGATCGATAATCAAGCGCTAGTTCCTCTCGTCGCCGTTACACTTTCTTTTTCGCATGGCGAGCGAGGCGTCCCCCTGCGTGAAAGGCTTCATTGTTTCGGCGACGGACTCGCCGAGTGTCTTCCCGCGTCTTCCGCCACAGCTGCCCTCACCTTTTTGTCAGTTTGTTTTTTTTTGCGCCGCATAAAGTTATCCCCGCTCACGTATCGTCGCCACGCAATGAATCAAGTAAGCTCCGACCCTTTTCCATATCAGCAATTAATGATCGTATATTTTCGTCACGAAAAGTTCCAACTGTATCCAACCGCATGTCGTTCGCCAAGGTCGAACGTCGAGCACAGCTGTCCGACCGGCTTCATTTGTTATTTGTGTCAATTGATCTCTGCGCGTGGGGAATGAAAAAAAAATGAATCGAGCGTTGCTCTTCGAAGATAGAATCAACTTAAAGAACATATGGATACCTTCGATATGGCCCGATAAATCCATCTAGACTAGACGAGCATACGCAACGTGTTTCTTCACTTAACCGTCCAATCAATTAGACTCGTTACACGTGCAACGGTGTCCAGATTAGGCGCTGTTCGATCGGTCACCTTCGTTTAAAGGAAATATTTTCGACTTATCGAGAAAGTGGGACGTCCTTGGACGGCACTCGGGGCGGTCGTCGATGAGGCCCGAGTGCATCGCACAGCGAGTGTCAAGGTATTCGAGAAATGTAAAATATCTTAGATTCGCCATCGAGTTTTGTAACCTTAAACGTCGAATTAATTGAGAAATCCAGATATGAGGAGCGTCGAGCGGCGGGAGGAGAGGAGGGGGTAGGTGCGAGTTGAAACTATATACAAAATCGTTGACCCACTTCGGGTAAGGTCGGTGCTTGTCGATTGCGCAATAAGTGTGCGTTTAACCGATTCCCGTGCATGCGGACGACACCATGTAGCGTCCTCAGTCTGCAGAGGTTCTTACAAGCATGCTCTACTCGCGAGCTGTACGGGATTGAGCTTCGAAGCGCGTGAATCTCTCGCAAACCCGATTATGTACATATATATGTATATTTTTTTTTCTTTGGCTCTCTCAGAGACGAGAACGCGAACGCGGGCGAAGGTTGTGCCTCGCCGCAGCCGGAGAGTTTCTCGTTTGTCCTTATACGGCGCTGAGCCAGCAGGGAGAGACCGAGAGTAGTCCTGCGAACAGATAACCGCAGAGGGGCCCGCCGAGCCTCCATGATGCGACGCGCGCGTGCGCACGGGAGAATTTGTCTTTCGCTCTTGCTACGACGAAGGAGCGATCGAGCAAACAAGAAACTAACCGGCTCGCGCGGGTTTTGCTATCTACTCGGATTCGCCGATCCTGTCGCATTATAACGCATCCTGGCGCGGGACGCATTTAACGTACGGTATAATAATAGACACGCGCGAGTGAGTTAACGAAACGGAATAAAATTCAATGTCGACGTGGAAAAAAAAGATTGTTCACGGGAACGGGGCACGGCTGGCGAGGGGTTAATCATGCTCGGGGTTTCGAGTTCGAAGTAGGAGCGTTTTATTCCTCGCCGGCTTGAGGCCGATCCCGGTGGCACGCATCAGGCCGGTTATCAAACAACCGGCTGCTCGACAGTAGTAAGAGCAAACGGGGTCGAGGTTACAACGCGTTTCAATGTAATCCGCTGGCGCTCGTCTATTCGCGAGGTGAACGAGCACCGCGCTCAACGATCTTGCACTTGCCAGTCGTAGATGTAAGCTACACTGATTGGCTAATTCAACGCCCTCTAAGGGTCGAGTTTTAAGACGCTAGTTTAAACCTAAGATCGCTCTTATGTTCGAACTAAAGATCGAATCTGAACTTAAAGTTCATTTTGTACTTAATTTCGAACTTAAGCTCGAACTTGAACTACAATCGAATTTGAGTTCAGATGTAAGTTCGGACATAAGATAGATCGAACTTAAGGTATATCGAACTTCAGGTACATCGAACTTAAGGGAGGTCGAACTTAAGGTAGATCGAACTTAAGGGAGGTCGAACTTAAGGGAGGTCGAACTTAAGGGAGGTCGAACTTAAGGTAGATCGAACTTAAGGTAGATCGAACTTAAGGGAGGTCGAACTTAAGGTAGATCGAACTTAAAAGTTCAGGCCAAACTTCGATCCTAAGTTCAATCTCAAGAGCGATCTTAAGTTCAATCTGACGCCTGAAAATTCCACACTAAGTCTTCCACCGGGCTTCGTTTTTTTTATCCGCTGGTAAGGTACTTTTTTCGTTTTCTTCGCGAGTTCGTCTCTCGGGCATCGGTCCTCGATGGCTCGCAGACCCGAATATATATATGACATAAGGAAGGAGTTATGCGAGTGACTCATAAAACTCGCACGACGGTGCGCGACGGCGAGCCGGAGGGGCCCAGGGACGCACCAAGAGTCCCCTCCCATATTCGGGAGAATTCGCCTCCCCGATCCTCACTCACTCACTCGCTGTACTATATTTAAGTTTTTTTCATTTTCTTTTTACGCCCATAATTTTTTTTCGGGACGATTCACCATCTGCCGTATATTAAACACTGACGTATCGCGCGCACCGGAATTCCGGACAAAATTTTTCTCGCTCGACGAAACAATGCCCATACTATATTACCGCCCGCAGCGACATGTGTTTTCCCTCTTTGACCCGTGCCGTGACTCTTAATTATATCACGAGCGATGAGACTCGAGGAAAAATATTCGAGTAATGCAATAATCTCGAAGCCTCAGCGGGTCATTTCAATTATAATTGGTGCGAAAAGATACGTATGTTCGTAGATTAGAGCTCAAGAGGAAGAACTCTAACGACTTCCGGTCTAGGCGCTCGTCACTGTTGTGAGGAGTCGAAAGAAATAAAAAAAGTTTGAAGGATCGAGATTTCTCGCTGGAGTGAGATCTATTTTTAGAACGTGAACAAACACTGCCTTCTTCGATTCTTCGACGCCCCCCCCCCCCTTCCCCCGCTTCATGGTATTCTATCCTCCTTATGCGCTCGAACGATGACTGGATTACTGGACGCGAGAAATGCGTTTCGTGCGTTTTGAAATATTACACAGCAGAAAAAAGAATAAAACAAAATATGCGAGGAAAAAAAATATATTGCCAAGTAGAATGTTTTAACGTCGCTGAGGAAGCATGCGTCTGTAGAATTCCGGTAGGTGTGATAAGAACGCGTGTGGTTTCGTATCTGCCGCTAGTCACGGGTTTCTGTGAACCGTGCTCGCCTTCGCCCGCAAATCACCCGTCTTTTCCTCCAGTCGAGTTACGGCCAATTCTCGGCTCACCGCGAAAACGCCCTTATGCTTTTTACTGCATATATATATATATATGCAGTATGTGCGCAACAACTTCGCGATTCGTTGCAAATAGCTAGGATCAAAAGAAGAAAAATAATCATTCGGCTATCGGGAATTTACGAAGTGCTGTGGAGGATGACACGGCTGGATGCATCGGTATTCCAGCCCCGGCGGCAATTTTATAGCCTCGCGATTCTTCGAACCGAGTTCCGAATAGACCCTATAGACTAACGCACTGACGCCACGAAAGTGAAATATCGAAAATCTTTTGCGTCAGTGAATTATTTATTTATTTATTTATTTATTCATTAATACTCTAGCGCGTACGACACGGAGACAAAAAATTGTACTAATCCGAGGTCAAATTTAAGGAAAATATTTAGATTTTTTTTTTGCAACTAATGTCCCCATTAAAAAAGTTGTACTATTGCGAACTATGGCGGCGATTTGATGGCCTCGACATTATTCGAGCCGAGTCCCGAATTGACCCGATTATCGTACTGGGGCACCACAGGTGAAAATTAAAAATTCTTTTGCGTTACTGAATCAACTCGATTTTTGCTGGAATGGTCAATTAAAAACTGGGCGGGGCCTTCGACACCCCAGCGTGTACGATCCGCGGCAAAACAAAACAGTTATCCTAGTCCAAGGTCAAATTCTACGAAAGCCGTTAGATTCTGTTTTGGAGACTAATTTATCAGCTGAAAAAGTTGTATCCGCGATCTTAATAATTTCCCATTCTTCGCGTACGAGGCCGCAGCCCTACCGAATGAAAAGATAATTGGTTGAGTCATTAAATATTACTGTGCGCCGCGCGAGCTTTCTCCTCTTCGGCGTTCAGGTATACGGAGGCGCTTTCAGCATGCCCGCTTATATATTGTCTCCGTTACATTATGCAGACGTGGCCTCTCAACGTCCTATCGCGCATCGAAACTCCCAACGGTATCGCGTTCCTTCGTGTACCTCTGCCTTACGTTGCAATAACGTGTATATATATATATATATAACATATACTACACACCCGGGAGTCTAGAACGAACGTGGGACACGGCGTGTAACTGACGTCTCCGTTAACTTCCGATTCTCTGTGAAACGCGCGACTGTACTACTGAGCCAGCGGTAGTTAATCCGAACGAATCAATACTATAAGAGATAGAAACTATCGGAACAACCTTAGAGCATCGTAACTTCGGAGACACACAATTGTCTCTGCGAACCATGAACCGAGTACGTTAGGTCAGCAAGCCTGTACGACGAAAAAAGAAAAACACTACAGTAAGATCGAAATATTAATAGTTTGGGTCGGCCAAAGTTACAGCTAGACTCTAAGCTAGGTTAGATTTCAGTTGCCTCAAGGCGATTTTTTTTAACACGTCTGCTTAATTCGAACAAATAATTTCCACGGTGCCGGCTACGCCGGCGATTGATTCACTTATGAGAATATGAATGGGAATTTTTTCTTTTTCAATTCTTATTGCATCTAATGTTCTGGTACTGGAAGTTTTTATGCATAAAGTGGTGTATTTAATTTTCATGTACAATTGCGAAGAAAAATGAACGTACAGTATATTAAAAACTTTAGAAATCCTTTACTTTGAATAATTTACTTTCGTTTTACTAGAAAGGTTCTGTAATTCCAATGATTTACTTTCATTGCACTCTAAAAGTCCATTAATTTTTATGACAATTGTACATTAAACTTATTGTACCAGTTTTCGCATAAAAACTTCGTGTCCGGCGCATTAAATTTGGGACCTTTTTTAACAGGGAAGAGATTGACAATGCGATCGGCAAATCGACGGAATAAAAAAAAAACTGTTTACTTTTGATCCCGCCTGTACAACTCCACGACAAAAAAAAATAGTACGGTAAGATCGAAATATTGATACTTCGTATCGCCCGAAGTCCCAGCTACACTCTGAGCCAGGTTAGAAATTATTTCTGTTTCTTCAAGTCGATTAATTTTTTTTATACGTCTATTGAATTCCAATAAATAATATCCACCGCGCCGGTTTCTCCAGCGATTGATTCAACCTCGAGCAAACTATAACCAATTATCATAGTCGCTTTCGATTCGGCGTCTTTCGCTATGATAACGCGACTGCGCATGCGCACGGTTACGTTACAATAACGAAAAATGCCAAATCCAAAGCACCTCGGAACGAGAATTAAACCCACGGACAAATTGACAAATCGACGGAGTTAATGAAAAAATAATTCTACTTTTGATCCCTCCTGTACAACGAGGCCCCAATTCGCGGATCTCGTTCGGGGAGTTTCGGTCTACGGTGGCTCCCCTGCGTTTTTTTTCGCGAACCTGCGCGCCTCACCGGGGCCCACGGTAACGCACCGGAGTCTCGTCTTTCAAGATATTCTACGCGAGGTTCTCTCGTAGGGTTGCTCGAGCGAAAATTGTTGTCGATCTCGCGCAGGGGCCCGGCCGGCCGGCTAGCAGCTGTTGCCTTACAACGTGACCTGCATTTTTGGGTAATCACCGATACACTCACTCGAACTACGTGGCCGCACGTTCGA
Organism: Ichneumoninae sp. B BG-2022a; assembly: GCA_030522725.1. Taxonomy (NCBI): domain Eukaryota; kingdom Metazoa; phylum Arthropoda; class Insecta; order Hymenoptera; family Ichneumonidae; species Ichneumoninae sp. B BG-2022a. The sequence continues at coordinate 20,728 of JAPYZD010000229.1, read as the reverse complement.
TTCGTGTGTTGTGCCTACCGCGTTTGGTTAGTTTCTCTTTTTTTCACCATCGCTTTCATTCGACACCGAGGGAGAGAGAGAGAGAGCCTTGAAGTATTTACACTGCGTATCTGTAAACAGCGAGCTCGTTTTTTTTTTCGTTCAATCAACGTATTAAATTGCGTCGATGACATCATCGCGGCCGGACGGAACGAGTCACGAATTGACGATCGACATAGTTCTGCAATGAATTTTCGGTTAGCCCGAAGTACCGCGTGTGCTCGGCTTATCTGCAGCGCCTTATCCTATCTTGATAGTACGAGAATGAAAGAAAAAACAAGATAAAAAAAATGCCCGAAGACAAAAGTAATCTTTCGTTCGAAGACGATATTTAATCGGTCGACGCTCTCTCGTGCAGCGAGTGAATTTTGTCGGTGTCCCGTTGGAGATGCAACACACACGTACAGGGTGAAACGATATAGTGTGTAGGGGGTGAGCTTTCGCCGGGCTCACTAGGTCAGACTGGAGAGGGTGGAGTAGGTCAGGGATGAAATTCGATGTTTTCGAGAGGGAAGCTGTTCCATTCGTTGTAACCGTCGTTTCGCAGTGTTCCGACGGGAATCTCTCGAGTGAATCGTTTTGTCCCCAAACGAGTTCGCCGCGAGGTTCAACGAAGCGACTGAGCCGAGAGTTTCGTCGCAGTTGTATCGCCTTACGGTTACATTTTTTTGCCCCCAAGTTCAACATTTTATAAGATGCGAAATATAAAATGTAATTAATCGATCGCGGCTTTTTGAAGAATATGCTCACCTTGCGCTGGGCCTCGGCGGCGAATCCGGACTTCGTAGCTCTGTTGCAAGCCATCGTTATAATCTTCTCTTCTTTATTATAAATTGGTTCCGTTTGTTAATATCGCGGATTGTTTACCCGACGTTTATCGACGCGACCGATTCAAATCCTCGCGAATATTTCTGCCTCTTTTTTCGCTTTTTGTTTTAAAAACGAACGAGTTATTTTGTACTTTATAATACAAAAAAAAAAACTGGATCTGTCGAGACACTGGTTCACTGTTCGGGCGACGGCGTTCGACTGACCGTCATCGACGGTCTCTCGCGATCGGTTGCCGCGCGGCGCTCGACAAAACTCGGTGCGAGGGGCGACGAGGCGATTTTAGTTACGCCGAGGGACGCGAGAGCGAGGCAGGGACGGTGCCGCTGTCGGTGGTTCAGTCAACGTCTCCCCGTCCAGTTACCTCCGGGGCGAAGCGATGACGACACGAGACCATGCGAGCTCAAAGTTCATGCGTTCCACAGAGCGAGCAACGGGTTTCGGCCTTCGATCAATATTTGCTAAAAAAAAAAAAGAAAAAACCAAATGTCAATAAATTGGGTAATTTTTTGTTACTTTACATTTATTTCTCATCATCGATCGTACAAATGGGAGGCGAATCTCGATTGCTAAGATTACACAATTTAATATATACATGTGTACGTGTACATATAAGCACTTAAATTTTTGTGGACATAATTTTTCCCACCCAAGTTTCGCGGATTGATAGATATTCACTTGTTGCCGCATCCCCAGAGGCCCTTAATGAATCCCGTGAGACCGGCCTGACCGCCGGCCTTTCCCTCCTTCCCGAGTTTCCCGAGCGAAAAAGTTAGTCAATAAATTGGTTAATTTTTTGTTGTTTTAAATTTATTTCTTATCATCGATTGTACAAATGGGAGGCGAATATCGAGTGCAAAGATTACACAATTTAATATATACATATATATACGCGTATATATTTTTTTGTGAACATAATTTTTCCCACTCGAGCTTCGCGAATAGATAGATATTCACTTGTTGCCTCATCCCCAGAAACTCGTCTCCAAGTTTCCGGAGCGAAAAAAAGTCTATGAATTGGTTAATTTTCTGTTGTTTCAAATTTATTTCTCATCATCGATCGTACAAATGGGCGGCGAATCTCGAGTGCAAAGATTACACAATTTAATATATACATATACATACGTGTGTATATATATATGTAAATTTTTTGTGAATATAATTTTTTCCACTCGAGTTTCGCGTATGGACAGATATTCACTTGTTGCCCCATCCCCAAAAGCCCTTGACGAAGCCCGTGAGACCGGTCTGACCGGCGGTCTTTCCCTCCTTCCCGAGTTTCTCCGTGAGATCCGGAAACTCCACCATGTTGAACGCGAGATCGAAGAACAGGGGTTTGCAGGGTATGCTCTGCATGGGCGGCGGCAGATTGTACACATTCGGTTGTTTGGTGAGCAGCGAGGGATCCTCGCGATACTCGTGCAGCCGTTCGACGAGGGGTTTCTTGCTCCTGGTGTGTTTCACCGTGCCGGATTCCTCGTCCTGTCCCTCCTCGAGGACGCTGTGCGCGTGCGCCGCGTACTGAGCGCCCTCGATCGACACCTCCAATTTGCCGAGCTCCTCTTTGAGCTTCTCCGGCAGCAGGAATGAATTCTTCAGCGCGTCCTTGGCGTGACGAAGTGACCTCTGATAGAGGGCCATGGCCTCGCGCCAGCGATGCAAGTTCGCGAGTGACTGAGCCATGTGAAAGCACCGGAAGGCCCGATAGCCTTTGGTCTTGGCCTCTTGCTCCTGCAGGTAGGCCTCGTCGTCCTGGAGCTGCGCCATCTCGACGAGGTTGTGAAGAGCCGCCTCGTACAGACGCACGATGTCCTGGGACTTCGCTTTCTCCGACTCCTCGGCGATCTTGACGAGCTCCAAGTTGCGCTCGAGGGTCCTCGACAGTCTTATGTACTGCAGATAGGCGATGAGCTGCTGAATCGCGGCGGACTTTTCGGCGTCGCGGTTCTTGAGTTCGCTCTTGAAGGTTTCTCGCACCGCGGCTATGACGTCCTTGCAGTCGATCAGATGAGCCTCGAGAAGATCGATCTTGGCCTGGGTTGACGTGGCTTTGGCGAGGGTCTGATTCAGCTGCGAGTCGGCCATGAGCAGACCCGTCGCTCGCGACGGCACGACGCCGCACGATTTGCCCCGCCACGTCACCTCCTCGGCGCTAGATTGTTTCTCGCGCGTCTGAGCTATGAGCGAATCCAAACTCGCCAAGAGCTCGCCGCTCAGCTGACCTCGCATCTGCATGAGGTCGTCGATCGCCGAAGTGTCGCCGACGTTGTAGGCGCAGTATCTCAGACTCGGGGCCAGCTCCTCGACGCGGGCCTTGTATATCACTTGCTCCGACTCCGGTAGCGCCTGGGCCAGTTCGCCGTACACCACTTGGGCCTTCTTCAGGTTCGCCATCGCGTCCCTCCAGAGCTGAAGCTCGAACTCCAGCGAACCGTGCATCCAGGCGACGTAGGCCTGCGCCTCCAGCTTCGTTCTGGCGTCGCAGTTCACGTTCTGAAAAGGTAAAACGAAACGTGTTTTTGGTCAATAATCAGGTTTTAAAGGACTGAATAAAATGACCGTGATCAATAGTTCAACAATTCATGATTGAACAATTCGTAATCGACCAATTTATAGTTGCACAACTCATAGTTGAACAACTCATAGTTGATCAACTCATAGTTGAACAACTCATAGTTGAACAACTCATAGTTGAACAACTCATAGTTGAACAACTCATAGTTGAATAACTCATAGTTGAACAACTCATAATTGAATAACTCATAGTTGAACTCATAGTTGAACAACTCATAGTTGAACAACTCATAGTTGAACAATTCATAGTTGAACAATTCATAGTTGATCAATTCATGGTTGATCAATTCATGGTTGAACAATTTATAGTTGGACAACTCACAGTTGACTAACTCATAGTTGACTAGCTCATAGTTGATCAATTCATAGTTGATCAATACTTGACTAACACATAGTTGACTAATTCATAGTACACTAACTCATAGTTGATCAATTCATAGTTGGACAACTCATAGTTGATCAATTCATAGCTGATCAATTCAGGGTTGAACAATTCATAGTTGGACAACTCATAGTTAACCAACTGACAGTTGACCAAGTCATAGTTGGCCAATTCATAGTTGAACAACTCATAATTAAACATTTGGTAGTTGGACAACCCATAGTTGAACAATTATCAGTTGAATAATTAATAGTTGAACAATTAACGGTCGAACGATGAAGGATTCTTTTCATGAGCAGTCTCTGTTATGCCAAGAGACAAAGTCACCTCAATGAGTTCCTGCAACTGCAATGCGTAAGTCGCTGCCTTCCTGAGTCTGGAAATGAGATGAAACTTTTTTCTGGGCTCGGTATTGGATTCGATCCTCAGCTGCATTGCATAGCTCCACGCTCGCTCAGCCATCGTCAATGGAATTTGCAAGAACTTGTCATCGACCACCATAACAGTGGTAACGTCCCTCTTCTTGAAGTGACGACGGTCGCCCTGTGGAACTTTTAGGACTTTCCTGAGTCTACGCAAGCGTCTGGAGCAGTAGCCTCTGTAACGCTGGTAATCGCCATGTCGCAGGCCGTGCTGCTGTTGAGCCTCCTTGATTATTTTCAATACTTAAAAGTGCGTCAAGGAAAAAAAACAAAGAATACAAAATTCGTCGAAAATTAAGTCGAAATAAGAAATTAAGTAGAAAGTAGCGAGGTGACATATGGAGTTTCGTGATCAAATAGGCGACGTCGTGTCAGTGTTTATCGCGGAAAAGGATACTCTCCAGTGAATAAGGCTTTCGTTCCTTGGGTACCGCGGGATCATCGTTCTCGACATCCTCGGCCTCGAGCTCGTTTATTTTCTCGTGCACAACCATCCTTACACGATTGAAAAATCCTTCGTCGATCACGCACGAGAATGAAAATCACGATTTACCGTCGAGCACAGTTGGTGAATGTCCCCGACACAGTGGCTCGCGAGCCACTTTAGAGAATCAACGAACACTCATTCGAGACGGTAAATAACCGGTCAAATAGCGCAACAAATAACTCGTCGTCAATCGCAGCTGCAAACGATATATTTCGCCGATGATAATTTATCTGCGAAACAAATAACGAGTATCTACATTTATAAATATCCGAATTATTAACATGATAGGATATTTAAGAACTTTATTAAAAAAACAGACGATGGGAGTGATAATGTCGTGAAATTTACGGGTAAGTTGCAAAATCAGTGTCAACACTCGTCACTGCGCATGCGCGGACCGCGCCGAACGGCTTTCCATGTTCCGGCTAAAATGGTGACACCCATGGTAAAGAGCCTTTGATGATTAACGAGCTCACGGCGATCACTCTCGCGACGAACTCGTCGAAAATTGCGCCCTCCGATTCTCCACGATTCTAGAGAACATCCGAGAACCTCTCGCCGACCGTCCGACAAAATTTACCGAAAGAGGAAACATTGAAGGTTAGTCACTGCGGAGCGCTCGCCGTTGCCCCGAAGACCAAAACAAGAAACAAAAAACATTACATAAACAATTAATCCCATTGCAGGTAAAAACATGCGATAGTCGGCGAAGCCGCTCGCTGACTCGTCGAACGGATAAGATTCGCCCTCCGGAGTCTCCTTCGACGATGGTGCTGATGCAGACTCGAAGTCGAGTCTACTCGATGCTGCGGAGATCCGTCTGTGCGCTCAAACCGCGCGACAGCAGTGATCGTCGTCCACAGCGCGTGCTGCCCGTTCACGCCGAGCGGCGTTTCTTCCGGACGTCCGGGAGGGTGTCGGCGGATGAGAAGCCTACCAAAGACCTGGTCATCTTCTCCTTCGAGCACGTAAACAACAAAGAGAAGGAGACGTTTATGGACGTGCTGCACATGTACGAAACTCAAGAGCCGATGAGAAGAGGACACGTCGATTTCATAAACGCCGCTATGAATTACATGGACGAATTCGGGGTGAACGAAGACCTCGAGGTTTACAAGAAGATCATAGACGTGATGCCGAAGGGGAGATTCATATCCAGCTCGCCGATGGCTGCGGACTTCATGTACTTCCCGAAGCAGCAGCAGTGCATAATAAATCTGCTCGAGAAGATGGAGAACAACGGCGTTATTCCCGACATCGAGACCCAGCAGATGCTCCTCAACATATTCGGCCAATTCGGCATACCATTGAGAAAATTTTGGAGGATGATGTACTGGATGCCGAAGTTCCGACACCTGAATCCGTGGCCGACGCCGCGCCCGGTGCCGACCGACGCGCTGATCCTCGCGCGACTCGCGATCGAGAAGATCGCGAGCGTCGACGTGCAGAGCGTCATAACGGTATATCGGACGGAGGAGGTCGTGGATTCGATAGACAAGACGTGGGTCGTTTCGGCCTCGAGTCCGGAGCAGAGGGACCTGCTTCGGAGGCATCCGGAAGACGTCGCCATACACGTCGAGGGGCCCTTCAAGATTTGGGTTGCTCACATGCCGGTGGATTACTTCATTCTCCGAGGGGACGCCCACGCTCCGCCCGAAGAGGCCGACGTGGACGAGGACGGTAAAATAATTTTCTGCAATCTCCAGATTTTTTTTTATTTTATTTTTTTTATGATAAAGTAACTAACGATTGTGTCTTTCATTCTTATTTTTCTTGAAGATGTAACGAAACTGGACATAACGTTTTTCGATTGTCCAGTGAGGGAATTGGCGATGAAGCGTTCGGTTCACGAGCAGGACGACGCGACGATATTTTCGGTCTGCGCGACCGGAACGTCGAGCAAAGATTCGCTCCTTTCGTGGATTCGGTGCCTGCAGCGTGAGAATCCGCCTCTCGAAAAAATACCCGTGCTCTTCAAGCTGACGAAGCACATCGACGATCGTGGAGAGATCGAGGCCGGCAACGGCGATGCCGCGGACGCTCCTCAGCCGATACACAAAATCGGCGATCGCGCGGACGCCGCGAAGCCGGTACACAAAATCGGCGACGATTGATCTATCGGCCGGTTTCAATAAGATTATCTAATTTTTGTATATAAAACTGTTTGCGTAGTAAACGACGGAAAATCGTTTGAAAAAAATAGTTTTCTTTTTTCAAACTGAACGATGTGAACCGCTCGTTCGCGGCTTTCTACTCTTCTGTAAACACGCACGCACACCGCCTGCGTGTTATGTAATTGGAGAGCGTCACGTTCCACGTCCGATCAACTTTCGAGTCTGTACGAGCGTCTCGGCGGGCGATGAATGGACGCACGAAGCGGTTCGACGCGGCAGTACTAAATGCGCGTCTGGCGCCGTCGGTTCTCGTCCGTCCTTCTCCGGCCGGATTTACTTACGCAGACCAATTGTCAATTTAATTTCGAGTGTGACGCAAATTTTTTTTTTTCTTCTCACACATCAGAAAGTAATTGTGAAACATAGAGGTTTGCTTACACCGATATCTGTAATGTCAATGTCCAGAAGTGAGTATAAAGCGATTAGTATTATGAGCTTATTGTTGATTATCATCAGCTTCGTGATTTGTGATCGATTATGCATTTCTGTACGATAGATTTGCAAGTTACGTCGAGATGGATGAACCATCGAAAATTCAGCACGATCGCTCAGCCCGAGATGCCTCAATGTAACTATATTCCTTCAACTTATGACGTATGTTTTACATTTATTTACTAGTTTGTAATTCAATAGTAATTAATTTGTTCGTTGTAAGAACATAGTTATTTTCGTCAACATTTTTTTATTAAAAATTTAACTGGGAAGCTTGATATCGAAAAAAATTACCGATGTTGACGATCTTTATTTTATATGTTTGTTTTTTTTTCAGGGTTCCGATTACGAGTTCGTGAGGGCGTCCCGAATGAAGGGCTCGGAGCCGTCTCATCAGCCTTATTACAAGAAACCGATACTGATCCACCAGGGTCGCAATCAGTGGCTATGGGATCATTCGGGGCGAAGGTACCTCGACATGTTCGGCGGTATCGTCACCGTCTCCGTTGGTCATTGCCATCCGTTAGTATTTCATTGACTAATTGCCTCTCATTTATTTATCAATCGAATCACGTGCAAATAATATTTACACACATTTCGAGCTCGTTCGCGGATATTGCATATATGTTTTTTTATATTTTCATAAATCTTCGGTACAAATATCGCAGAGTCGACAAAGTGACGCTCCATACGTATAATATTTTTGAGAGAAATGTTCCATATACACTGTAAACAAAATCGGAAATTTAGTGTACTGGACGGGAAGTTTTTATGCACAAATCGTTACATTAAATTTAAGGAAGTTTCTATTGGGACCATAACGTGTTTAGCATGGGCACTGTGGCACGGTGGCCGTAATATAGTGCGCTGCTTGCACATTACGCATGGTATCGCTTACATGTACCCATCGTTACACCGTACAGTGCTTGTATTGTCCAAAGGTATTATTAAAATATTATTCACTCTGAGAATCGTCAACATCGTGACGATTATCGTCACGACATGGCGTCACCATCGTGGCCACAATACGATAAATTTACAACGGTAAAAGTTGCTTGAACACTGATAGCGGTTAATTACCATGACTGGAACGCCGATAGCGGTAAAGTACTATGACTTGAACGCCGATAGTGGTTAACTACTATGACTTGAACGCCGATAGCCAATAGCACCACTATTGCTGAATTAAAAATACCGATAGTGGCGACCTGCTGTCAGTGTTCTAAATTTATTATGTTATGGTCACGATATAGTGATCACATGTGAAGGTGGAAATTAGTTATACCGTACGCGGCATGCCAGTATATTTGCACTGAGAATGCGATCATGCACCGCAATAGGCACTTCCTAAATTTAATGTAGAATTGCGATGAAAAATGAATATAGTTTTTCATTGAAAATCAAGTACCTTAAAGTGATAAAGTACATTAATGTACTTTATTAAAGCAGTAAAGTACATTGAAAATAAAGTTCATTGAATACAAAGCATTTCCAATGTTTTTAATATACTGAGCATTATTTTTTCATCAGAATTGTACATCAAATGTAATATACCGGTCTCGGCATAAAAACTTCCGGTCCGCTACATTTAATTTCGTGCGCATTTTTTAAAAATTTGTTTTGCAGTGTAACAATCCAGTTTAACGCATGAGCGGCATTCCAACATCAATGTATTGCACACATTTTCAATACATTCATGGAAGTATATAGCTTTTTCAAATCGATGCCTCTTATTTCCTTATCGGTGAACTCGATTGACTGCAATATAAAATCTCGCGTCTCATTGTCGCGCGCATTTTGCCGCTCCGATAAACATCCGTAGACTGAGCATTGTACTTTAATGCAAATATCGTTTTAATTTGCAGAAAGGTCGTCGAGGCTGCGTCAAGGCAGCTCGCCACCCTGGGTCACACGACGTCGATTTACATGCACTCCCGTTTTCACGAGTACGCCGATAAATTAAGAAACAAATTGCCCGACGAGCTGAGCGTCGTCTACATGGTGAACAGCGGCTCCGAAGCGACGGATCTCGCCTTTCTCATCGCGAGAATGTACACGAGGGCGCAGGAGGTCGTCTCGTTGCAGAATTGCTATCACGGCGCCGGACTTGGATCCGCCGCCTCGACGGCCATGGCGAACTCCAAATTTCCTACCCCGCAACCGTCGGGTTACATACACGTTGGTCCAACGACGATTCTTAGTTACCTTTTTTATGGTCTCCAGCGGTTCTTGAAGGCCTGAAACTGTCCCTGAAATTCACCGAACGTCGTTGAATTTTTTAGTTTCCCTCAAATTTGGGATCGTTTCAAAATATTATTAACGACATCCTAAAAAAAATTATATCACTTTCACTGAGATTCATATACACATACGTGCATAGTGAGTAGTTTTTCAATTCTCAATCGATTCGAATTAAATGTTATTTCGTACATATTTTCATTTTTTATAAATGTCCCATCATAAATTGGCCGCCCAATGTCCTTGAATTTTATACGGCCTTTTTAGTGGACAACGTGTTTAATTTCCGATTATTTTTCAGGCGATGAATCCCGACGTATACAGCGGTGCGTGGGGCGGCTCGCACTGTCGCGACTCGCCGGTGCCGTGCAGAGGAAGACACTGCGACTGCGAAGGCGAAACTTGCGTCGCTTCGGAAAAGTACTTCGAGGAGTTTAAGAACACTTTCAAGTACAGCCTGCCCGGTACCGGCGAGATTGCAGCCTTCATCGCCGAGAGCATACAAGTGAGTTTGCTCGAGGCGGCTGACGATGTGACTTTTGCAAACGATGCTGAAGATCCAAACTTCGTCGTATTCGCAGGGAGTCGGCGGCGTCGTGCAGTATCCGAAGACTTTTCTGAGGAAGGCGTACGAGCTCGTGAGAGGACGCGGAGGCCTCTGCATAGCCGACGAAGTGCAAACGGCGCTCGGCAGAACGGGCGAACACTTCTGGGGCTTCGAGGGCCACGGAGTCGTACCGGATATCGTGACGATGGCAAAAGGGATCGGCAATGGGTTTCCCATGGGAGTCGTCGTAACAACCCCGAAGATCGCTGCCGTTCTCGATAAAGCCAATCACTTCAATACGTTCGGCGGAAATCCCGTCGCTTGCGCCATAGGATCGGCGGTACTCGATGTAAGTCGAGGAAAAAAATAGAACATTACGACACTAGTGCGAAAAAATTTTTCTCTGACGAGTGTGAGAACGAGGCGAAGGCGAGTGTCGCAATCGCATGAGTTAAGAATACGCTTTTTGCACGTGTATCGCACAAATTTTTATTTCACTATCTGTGAGAATGGAGGTTTCGCGTAATTTTCCCATCGAGTGATATAAAATCTTCTTTTTTTTACGGGTGATATCCAGTCGATACTTATCGATGAGGAATCGTTTGACGGCATTTGAGGACGGCAACTTTGCATCATCGACGAAATCACGCACAGTTCTCGTTGCAAGAAATTTACCAGCAAAACATCGGGTCGTGACCGTGCGCCTTTAATTAGAGACTATTGCAAAGATCATCGATTGACAATAATCTCGTACATACTGATAATACGAGTAGACATTCAATTCGTCAATCAAATGCTGACATAACTTCTTTGTTTAAAAAATATCGATGCGCAAATGACACGAGACTGGAGAAGCTAGAGTTCTCGGAACTACATTATGTTATCGTCCAACCTTTGATCGTTTCTAATGACCTTACAAATCATATTTCAGTTTGAATTTTTCGAAATATTTCTCTGGTAATTGTTGGAATCGTTGCGTAAAATTATTCGCTCCTAAGGGAATTTTATTGCTTTATCGTAGACGAAGTTATGTTGTCGTATTTAAAAAATCGATCGAATTTCAAATTTTGCACCTTTTTCTGTTTCTTGGCGATCGTTTAAAAAAAAAATCGTTCGATTTTCGACAATCGAGAATATTGTGAAAGATATATTATGCTGGCCAAGAAGCGCCTACATATTCATACGAGACATAAGCAACGTCATTATTCATGTATTATTATTAATTATTTATGTATCTTCTGTCGTTGCAAATGATTTCCAGGTAATGGAGGAGGAGGGTCTCCAGGAGAACTGTTCGAACGTCGGCACTTACTTGCTTCACCGTCTCAGCACACTGATGGTCGAACACTCGAACATCGTCGGCGACGTACGGGGCAAGGGCCTCATGATCGGTGTCGAACTCGTGAGCGATCCGGAAACGAGAACACCCTTGCCGGTCGAGGACATGTATGAAATTTTCGAGGATACGAAAGATATGGGACTTCTCATTGGCAAAGGCGGGCTCTATAATAACGTATGACCAACTTAAATTTGAAAAAAAAATAATAAAAAAAGAAATTTGAAAACCATTAATTTTTACTTCACTCGGTGCGATAATGGCAGTTTTACGCACGCTCTGCATAAAATTCTCATTCTTACACCCTGTGAAATAAAATTTGGTACTTTTTCTTAACTCATGTGATTGCAACACTTGACTTCGAGTTGTACTGTACACTCACGTTCGTAAAGAAGCACCAGTATCGTAAATGACTATAAAATGTTTTCGAAAGTGTAGAGTTTATTTTTAACTGTCATTTAAAGCCGCACGTTGGTCTAAATCCGTCGTGATTACAGGTATTAAGAATAAAGCCGCCGATGTGCATCACCAAGGAGGACGCCGACTTCACTGTCGAGGTGATAAAGACGTCACTCGAGAGATACCGGGACAAGCATTTGAAAGACAAAGAATCGGTGTTCTTTGGAGGAGTCTAAAAGATACTTCGTATTTTTCCGGATTCCATATTAAACAAGCAAGTCACGATAATTTTTTTTTGTATCTTTGTACATTTTATTGCAGGTTCACAAATATTAATTTTACGATACAACCTTAAGTGAGTCATAAAATTCACAGTGAGGCACTCGTAAAGAGGGCCGAGCGTCAGTCATGAAAGATTCACGATATATCGCGTGCAATCACATCTATCGAATAATAACGAACGTATGGGATAATCATTACAATTCAACGTAAAAATACATACGTTTGGCCGTAAATACAAAAAATATATATATGTATATATATAATTTTTTTTCACGAATTTCTTTATTTCCTAGAACGGTTTTTTTTATAACCCTTTTGCAAAAATAAACCAGTGGTCACTGCTCGTCTAAGAGGATACCGAACTTATGTGGAAAAAAAACGATCGCTTCCCTTCCGAGTTGCGGAAGACCTGGTCTACTAGATTACTATCGTCGGTAACAAATACAATAATAATAATAGTTAATAATAATAATGATGGATCATCTCTCTGTTAATCGTGACATGTTAAATTGCTCACTAAATATATACATTTTTTTAAATACTACTATAACACGATTGACTCGTCGAAGACCATAGATAATCGAGTATTCAACTTAGGAAGAAAAGAAAATGATGAAAAAAAGAAATCATCATTTATATAAACAACAGCATCCACTTCCATGTGTAATTTCGAATCAACGGTATTTTAAATAAAATAAAAATTTATACAAGATCGTCGATGTAAAAAAATAGTAATACAGTCTGAGAAGGAAGCTTGAAAGATTCGTAAGTCGATAGAAAAAAGAAAAGTACCAACTTTCAAATGCAAATCAACAGAATGTATAAGATCACTTTGAAGAACAAGTTTTGGCACACGGATTTTTCTGGATTGCATAGGTTTTTAGTTTTGTTTTTGTTCGTCCGAGAATATATGTCTAGAAGTGCCATTTTCCCAATCGAACAATCAATGAGAACGCGATCGTTGACTAATCGATCGCTTCGTATTCGCAAGAAGTCGAGCAAGTTTGTTGAAAGTTTCGTTGTTCGTTGAGACAAACGTCGAAACTGAAGCTTCAACGAGTCTTGCCCTCGAGTGTGATCAGCAAGAGTGTAGAAACATGAATTTCAAACACGAGATTGTTATAATAAATAATTCGAGGAGTTGCTTAGTTTAACGAGTTAGTTGGCCATCCGCGGTTATTGTACGATAAAATATATCGTTATTTATACTCTATCCCTGAATTCTCGCGACTATATTTCTTCCCCGCGTGTACGCGTCGAATGGATGTTGAAAATGAAAACATCACACGTTTGCAGTTACAGATGCGCGCGACAGTATTACACAATGAGGTTCGTCAGAGACGATACCTTAGTGTCGGGCAGCGCCGAGTCGCGGAGGTAGTACGGGGGATTATTGGTCATCGACGAAATCTCGGCCTCCATCAGCGCGAGTTGCAGCTCCCTTCGAGCTTTCTGCACGACGTAAACCATGAACGAAACACCCGCGAGTATCTGCAAGACGATTTATCGATTGAATTCGTTAGCGATCGATTGTAAATCAGTTAAATCAGAAAAATTCAGTTTTTCTTTCTACCTGAAAACAGAATACGATATAGCCGGTCGTGGCCGTGGATTTGTCCTCGAGCACGTCTTGCATGGATCTCAAACTGCTTCCCAGGTAGACGTTGACTATCTGAGCCGGAAGTAGCCCGATCGCGCTCGCGATGTGATAACGCAGACCGCCGATATTGCTGACCTGAAAAATTATAAAAAGTAATACGACGAAGAATACGCGAAAAATTGTGCGATGAAATTTGCACTTGCCTTCCTCATTTATTACAATTTTGAGACAGTTCGTTGACCAATTGTTGGCGTCCTCACAGAGGAAGCTATGCGCAAAATTGTAATAAATGAGCAAACCATGTATAAAAGATTTTATAAAAATTCAAAATCTTATAATTTTTCATCACAATTGTACATTAAATAGAATGAAAAAAATTATTAAATGAAAAAAAAATTTCGCGAAAGCAAAGCTTCCTTCATGGCTAAGCCCAAATGACCGAATTATGGTTATTTTTTCGCAGTTTCGTGTCGTCGAGCTTACCGCGAATATCGTGTTCTGGAGGCCGAACGGAATGGGCGTGAGTCTCGCGAAGAGGACGACCCTCCAAGCTTGGGGTCCGGCGATGACTCTGAGAATGGCCCTGGCAGTTTGGCTTCTCAACAGGGCACCCATGGGAAGCCTGGAGGAGAGAGCGCACAGAGTGGTGTGAGCTATCGCTATTCCCAGGTTGGCCGCCAGAACCACCATGGCCATTCCCTTCATCATGCCGAACAGATATCCGCTCGCTATGATGAGAAACAGATAGCCGATGACAATGGGAAACGAGACGACCGTGAAGAGGGCCACGACGATGACCGTCACCACCCAAGTGTCCTGATGTTCTATCCAGTACAGCAGAATTTTTATGTAGTCCCTGCATATGAAGACGATCGCTCCAAGCAGCGCCAGAGTCGCTATGGACACCGTTACATAGCATATCGTGTGCGAGCTTATGCAGTTGCAGCGCATCGACGATACGTTCTTGGACGGTCGAGCGCCCGGCTCGAGGCTCTCCAAGTCGATTATATCCATCGTTCTCCGCGTTCGCGTCAACAAAAAATCTCTATCGGCAAGCGATAAAAAAATCAAAAATAATTTCAAAAAAATAGAATCCCAAGTTAACGGTTCGTCGACAGATCCATTTTGTTAAATGCGACTGAGCTCAAGGCTTTCCAAATCGATTATATCCATTGTTCTCTCCGCGACGCGGTTCGCGATAACAAAAAATCTCTCGGCGAGGGACGAAAAATAAAAAAAAAAGAAAGTCGAAACCCGAGATAACGGTTTTGGGTAAAAAAAAGTTCTGCGACGGATTCGTTCGGTTAAATGCGACGGTGCTCGATCCCGGAGGCTCGGAAGGACGTTTCGTCAATTGACGTCACAGCTCTCCATTGCGGGACGACACAGAAAAAAAAATACGACATAACCTCGCTCGGAGACTTCAAGAATTTTCCTCCGTAGGGAACTTTGACGAGAGAGCGGAGAAAGTAAATTTTTTTTGTCCACGGAGATCAGAGGAATCGACGGCAGCGAGGACGATAGCTGAGTGGTGACGCATGGGCAGAGAGATCGTCGGATGTTGCTTTGACGTTCGGCGGTGAGATAACGTTCGCTAATTGGACGACGGGCTCTGCCGTGAGGTGCACGCAGCGGATGAAAATTTTTCGTCACTCCGAGAATCGAATATTCCTTTCGGCTCGCACTTGCGTTCGAACATAATTTTTTTTGTCGTTCAATTCCACGCGACAATCGATTGTCAAATGCTGCGATACTACAATAGGTGCGTGCGTGTTATTTTTGTGTACACTCGCGGGAGTCGCTGCCGCGACTGCTCTCTGCGTTCTGCGTCCCGGCTGCCCCCCTCCCCTCCCCGCGGTTCACGTACGGGCGCGTATGTTTGGCGGCGCGGTGTATTTGTGGTTTCAGTACGTGCTGCGCCGCCGGGACGGCCAGGCGCGACGGTGGATCAACGAGGTGGAGGGGGCGCCCGCGCATGCAACGATGAATAACCGTTAATCATTTATGAGATCAAGGTAAGGACCCTCGTTTTCTCCACGTTTTATGAAACGATGCGTAATAGTCTCCGGTTTCTAGCAAGACTCTGCGGTACTGTTGAGTAAGATGCCACGGTAGTGAATAAGCTGAAGAGTAGTTTATTCTACCTACTTGACGAGCAAACGGAATCGACTGTTTGGCGGTCGATCGAAGTCCCGAGACGATCGACGAGACTTTTTTTTATTGTTTCTTGGAAGCGTCGATGTTTTGCGTCACCTGTGAAGTTTCTCGGAACGTAATTTTCAGCGTACCTTCATCTTTTTTCGTTTGGGATAAATCGTTAGAGGATGGCGTCTATAGAGCAACGGCTTTCCGGCGAGGGAAGAAATGGCCGGTGTGCGGCCGATCGACTGTTCGAGAAAAATGGCCGTTGCTGCTTTTTCGGGTAAACCAACGAAAACCTTTGAGGGTAAACGAATCTCGAGCGTCCTTTTGTTATATCGAAATAGGTCGTAATTCGTACACTTATGAAGCACCGACTTCCCGCCCAGCTGACATGCGTTCGAGGGGAATGTTGGAAGGTACGAGACCTTCAGGCGATTCTATTCGCAACGGTCGGTAACTTCGCGACAAATATTTGCCTATTCGTGTTTGTTCGCTTGTTGCTCCTGTTTTCGAAAACTAATTTCGAGCGTCCTTTTTGCACCGAAATACCGGCTCTCCGCCGAGCTGAAATCTGTTCAAGGGGAATATTAGAGGGTGCGGCATCACCGGCTTCCTTCAGGCCATGCTATTCACAACTGTCTGTAACTTCGCGCCAGTTTCGCGTATTCCGTGTTCGTTTTTCCTTTTTCTCTTTTCTTTCCGTAAATTAATTTTGAGTGTCCTTTTTTTCATCGAGATATAGATAATTCGTATACATTTATAATTTACCGACTTTCCGTCGAGCTGAAATGCGTTCGAGGGGAAAGTTAGAGGATTTTTTCAGGCAATTATTTATAACGAATAAAGATCGTCAGCTTTGCGACAAGTTTTCGCGTATGCATGTTTGTTTTTTTTCTCCTCTCTTTTATTACCATTATTATCGTTAGTAAAATAAGTCTTTGCTCTACTAAGATCCGCTGCGTTGCGGGCAGCGACGCTCGGTCTGTACCAAATATATATTTACAATATCGTTCGTAAGCTTCGTGTACGAATCACATGCACAGTCGCTCGTGCTGAGCGCACCACTCCGGCGTCAGGGCATCCGCGTGAATACCCCTGGCCTCCAATCGAACTCTGTGAGCCTGGAGCCTCGGTTCGGCGTCCGAAGTCGTAACGCTCGTAGGATCGCTCCACAATCTTTCGCCCACCGCCGCAGCACGTGGCCACACACGGGAATCCAATCCTCCCGCGTTCACGTACTCGCCCCACATGCAAGCTTCGCCGCCCAGCACGCCTTTCTGCAATCAGTCGCCGATAAAAAGAATCATTAAAAATTATTCAAAAAACGGCTTAAGTTACTTAAAAGAAATTATTTAAAAATTACGTTAAAAATCACTTTAAAAATTACTTTAAAAATTACATTTATAAATGTGGTGATTAGTAAATTTGTAGTAAATAAAAAAATACTCACACTCGTCGGTATTCTATTGTTGTAAGCGTCTCGCCACGAGTGATACTGAGTTTTCCCCCAGAATCCATGATCGAGGTACCAAGTGTTTTTCGTGGACATGATCAGTCGGTAGCCGAGCCTCAGTAATTCGGCGGGCATTTCCGAGGTGGCCTCGACCCAGGTTTGTATGACGAAAGTGTTCTTGTCGAGGTAACGCTCGATGACGTCGGGGCTCGTGAGAGCGGAGCTCCACAGTATCGTACTGTCGTTCCGGCCCCCCTTCACCTCGTTCAGTATCCTTCCCTGGATCGTGTGAAACTCGCCCCACAGCTGAAGGAAATCCTCGTTCCGCCGACCCATGCCACGTGACTCCATCGCCGAGGTGACCTCTGGCGTCGCGTTCCAGCAATTAATGTAGACCTCGTCGCCGCCGAGATGCAGGACGCTGCTCGGGCCCATTACGCCGAGCACGTCGGTGTATATGTCTCGCAGAACGTCGTAAACGTTTGGGTTAACGGGATTTATTTGTCCGCAGGGAGGCTGGATGCAGAAGTCTCGCCATGGCTGCCGATTCACGCAGACGGCGATGTTACCGAGACCCTCGTAAGGCCCCCACTCCCAGCCCGCGCCGACGTGCGACGGCGAGTCCAACTCCAGAATCACTCGGACGCCTCGATATTTCGCGTACATCGTCACGTGACCCAGCTCCTCCGGAGTGTAAATCATGTCCGGCGCGTACGCGCCGAATCTACCATAAGACAGAGAACCACAGTTTAAGACCACCATCTTGTATCGTTTCGACCTGCGGGGCTTCTAATTGACCCCAGCAATTATCGACTTTACGGGTAAAAAAACCAAACTGTTGGGACGCTTAGCCTGCTTGAAAGTCGTACAGTACAAAATTTTTCGAAAAAAATGAAGATAATTGTTTTGGTAGGAAAAAAACGGACGTGAATTTAAAGTTGCAATTAAGGACGCAAAATTTATCACTAAAATGTTGTGTCATCGTAACTTATGAAATTATGAAGGATTTAAATTTTGAAAAAAAGTAAAGAAAAATAATCTTTTAGTTACAGAAAGACGTGCATGAAGTCGAAGCCGTGGAGCACTTTTGCTTCGCAACTTCACGAGTTCCGCGAGCGTAAACGAGTTTTGTTGAGGATGACCTTGGGACAAGAAATGACCTTCAGGCCTGGAAGGTCAACGGACGGGAGAAAAAAAAATAAAGGAACAGAGTCATTTTTTTTTTCTTACAAAGACATGGAAGGTCTGCTCTTGATCTGCAGAGGAAAGCTCTGGCTGTCGGTAGCGTGCCAGTGCAGGACGTTCATTTTCGTCGATGCGAGACCGTCGATGGTTCGGAGGATGGTGCGAACGGGAAGATAATTCCTGGCCGTGTCGATGAGCAGCCCGCGGTGGGGAAATATCGGGGAGTCTTGGATGCGAGCTTCGTCCAGAATAACGAGACCTCGGCCGCCACCGGGGGTCACTATTTGAGCCGTTAATTGGGAGAGGGTCTCGAGACCGTGGCGAGCTCCGTATATCGTCTTCGCAACGATCGTAGCGCTCACCTTGCTTTCTGTATCGTTATTAACGGTCACAAAAAAAATTGCATGAGTCATTAGCCACTTTTTTTCATCTCAATGAAAATGTTAAATGAGAGTTGGAAGCATTTTTTTAATAACCTTTGATAACGATGTATAATGCATGAGTGATTGATCGGTTTTTTTATACCGATAATAATGGTAAATCGGAGTGGTTCAATTTTTTTGAAACTAACTGTTGGTCACGACGTTACTATGCATAAATCTTTAGTCGACTTTTATTTCTTTTCCCGATGAAAATGTTAAATCGGAGTTGATCGAATTTTTTTTCTTTTAACTAACCTTTGACAACGACGTACAATGCAAGAGTGATTGATCGGTTTTTTATACCGCTGATAATGGTAAATCAGAGTGGTTCGATTTTTTAAAACTAACTTTTGGTAACGACGTTACAATGGATAAGTCTTTAGTCGACTTTTATTTCTTTCCCCGATGAAAATGTTAAATCGGAGTTGCTGGGTATATTTTTCATTAAATTTTGGTAACGACAATGCATTTTAATTAACCTTCGGCAACGTACAATGTATAAGTGATTAGTCGAGTTTTTTTATCGCGACAAAAATGTTAAATCGGAGTTGATCGAATTTTTTTTTCTTTTAACTAACCTTTGACAACGACGTACAATGCAAGAGTCATTGATCGTTTTTTTATACCGCTAATAATAGTAAATCAGACTGGTTCGATTTTTTAAAACTAACTTTTGGTAACGACGTTACAATGCATAAGTCGACTTTAGTCGACTTTTATTTCTTTCCGCGATGAAAATGTTAAATCGGAGTTGTTGGATATATTTTCCTTAACCTTTGGTAACGACAATGTATTGTAATTAACCTTTGGCAAAGTACAATGCATAAGTGATTGGTCGATTTTTTTCATCCCGATGAAAATTTTAAATCCGAATCGGTCCTATTTTTTTTTTATAATGTTTTATTTATTGAAACAAACCTTTGGTGACGACGTACAAGGCATAATCTTCGTTTGTGTTCCAGTTGAGTTCGAGGTCGTCGGTCTCCACTCTGATCTGCACGACCGTCGTCGAATTGTTTCTCTCGCATCGTGGCCCGCAGCTCAATTGAAGATTGCCGACGAATATCGCCGAGGCCTCGGAGAGGAACGACCTAGTCGCGATCGGCACCTCCTTCGTGTCAAAGTGTATCTCGAGTGGATGAGTCCTCACGTACTGCGATGGGAGTTCGACAATGTTTGACGATTAATTGTCGTTAATCGGGGCTCAACGCGGAAAAACGCCCACTCGTCACCAGTCAATTTGCGTAACGCTCGTCGGCTCGTGGCGAGCACGCTACTCACGTTCTTGCCGTAGCTCGTTGAACCCGTGGGAATCGGCCAGAGGCCCGCGGTATCGCCGCAAACGAGGCGACACGCCGACAAGCTCGCGTGCTCGTCTTTCGAGCGAAGATAATCCGGTTCGATCGTCGCCACCGGCCTGCTTGTTCTTCGGCACTGGTCGTTATTCACGCACTCGTATGTTCTGTAAAATCTGTTGCGGATAGAGAATATTTTTTTAAAAGGCCTCTCCTGTCCGGACACAAAATTGTCGACAAGCGTTTCTTTACAGCTTTCGATCGAGAGGAGATAAAAAAAATAATATAATTTTTAAAAAACGCGACTAGAAAACGCTACGATTATAAATAAATAACAATTTCAGGCTTCTCATGGGGCATTGGAAACTCGGCACAATCTCGGCTGCTGTGGCAAGTATGCGGCATCATTTGCGATTGTACGTAGAAGTGGGGATCGCCGACGTGATTTTTCGATATGTCACCGCGAACTTTTAACCGGATTTCTCCAATTA
>JAPYZD010000228.1:0-44512 GCA_030522725.1 Ichneumoninae sp. B BG-2022a | reverse complement strand
TTTTGGCCAAAACGTCATTTTCCAATAATTTTTGGATGCCCGAATTCGCCCTATCGGATACATCAGGCTTTTCTGCCCAGTTTTGCCACCTTGTCCGATACAAAAATTATTGGAAAATTGAGTTTTGCCCAAAAACCTCGTTTTGCCCCGTTGCCCCATTTTGCCCCGCTCTCCTCTATATTCAATTGGTTAAATTATAATTGCAACCATGATTTTTTGTCACTGTCGTAACTATAAAATGTAAACGTTCCCGCTGGCAACTATTTTTTATGGTATAAATTCAGTATTGTTGCTTTTACTATGTTCTTTTTTCTCAGTGCCCTTTTCTGGTCGTCTTCGTACTCCACCTCTTCTTCTTCTCATTGCTCTTCTCCTTGTTCCGCTTCATCTCGGTCTTCTTCCTGCTCTTCCACCTCCCGGTTTCACATCCCTCCAAGCCTCTCTTTCTCCTCCTCTTCATTGTGTACCTCGTCTTCTTGGTCCCCTTCTTGTTCCTCTTCCACCTCCTGGTTTCACTTCCCTCCGAGCTCCTTTCGCGTCCTCTTCATTCTCTACCTCGTCTTCTCGGTCCTCTTCTTATTCCTACTCCACCGCTCGCTTCTCCGCCGGTCGCATCATTATGCGTAGGTATGTATCTATCGCCGTGGCATATCGACGTTGACTCTCCGGCTCTCCCTCTTCGTTCTCCACGCTGACTTTTGGTCCGGCGAGCCTCGCATCGGGGACGCAGCAGCATAGGTGCAATCTTCGCACGCATCGACATGTGTATTTAAATTAGTCGCTCCCGCCGTTAGCAGGATCGAGTCTTTGGTACTGCTCTCCGTTGCCGTTGCTCGGCTGTTTCTCTTCGGCTATCGGCCGAGTCCGCGGGGACTCTATTCACGGCGAGAAAGAGAGACGAGGATCGAGGCACGACACGTCGAACGGTTCTACGGTGATACACGTTTCTATACGATACAAAGTGCAGTCGGGACGATGGGGAGTGGACTTGACGCATGCACGGATACGTTATTTAGACTTGCGACTGTGCCATTTATCGATGGACCGAGGCATGCGGGAAGGGC
Organism: Ichneumoninae sp. B BG-2022a; assembly: GCA_030522725.1. Classification (NCBI taxonomy): domain Eukaryota; kingdom Metazoa; phylum Arthropoda; class Insecta; order Hymenoptera; family Ichneumonidae; species Ichneumoninae sp. B BG-2022a. The sequence continues at coordinate 43,448 of JAPYZD010000228.1, read as the reverse complement.
GTGTGGACCTGCCTCGCCGGACACTCGATACGCCCTTTTGACTGCGACGCTTCGATATGTATTGCTGAGTTGGGCTTGTATTCAAATTAACTCTCCGAGAAGTTGTTAATTAGCACGCGACGTTGTGTCGCCGCGCAGCGGAAAGTCCCGCACACTTTGGAAGTCTCGATTCTAACACTCGATCCTTCGCTCTCGGTGCCTCGTTATGTGGGCTCTCGACGATCGGGGACTGTCCTCTCGCGTGCGAATTTGCAGTAAGGCTCGGAAATTTATCACCTGCAGGTGTATGTTTGAAAAAAAAAGAAAGAAAGAAAGCGAGCGCAATATTGCATATTGCATGGTATCGATAAGAGGAAAGTTTACATTATCGTTGAAAGGATGAAATATATATATATATAAATTAGAAAAATAAATAACGTCACTAAAGATCGTCGGACGAGATTGACAAATTTATAGTTATCAGCTCCGCCGTTGTAATCACGAGACGGGAATTTTTTTTACCGGCCATATGCAGCAACGAAAGCGACCGCAATATTGCATATTGCATGGTATCGATACGCGGAAAGTTCGTATTATTGTTGAAAGAGGGAGAAAAATATTTTAAAAAATAAAGAAATAAATAACGTCACTAAAGATTGTCAGACGAGATTGACAAATTTATAGTTATCTGTTCCGCAGTTGTAATCACGACACGGTATTTTTTACCGGATATATGCAGCGACGAAAGCGAGCGCGATATTGCATATTGCATGGTATCGATACGTGGAAAGCTCGCATAAATTGTTGAAAGAGTAAGAAAAATATAAATAAAATAAAGAATTAAATAACGTCACTAAAGATCGTCAGACGAGATTGACAAATTTATAGTTATCAGTTGCGCAGTTGTAATAACTAGACGGTATTTTTTTCCCGGACATAAGCAGCGACGAAAGCGAGCGCAATATTGCATACTGCATGGTATTGATACGAGGAAAGTTCGCATTATTGCTGAAAGGGTCAAAAGAAAAATACAAATAAAATAAATAAATAAATAACGTCACTTAAAATCGTCTGTCGAGACCGAAAAATTAATAGTTATCAGTTCCGCAGTTGTAATCACGAGACGGTAATTTTTGACCGTACGTATACAGCGACGATAGTTCGTCGTGCATAACGTGTGTTCGCGCTTTTCCGTCCGCATCAATCAGTCCGGCCAGACTTTGGCCACGATGCAGCATGCACTTTGTTTGTATGCAGCGACGAAAATCGAATGCACTCGTGCGGATCGGATTGTCCAGTGGGCTTCGAAAAAAGCACAAAAAATGAAATAAAAAAATACAAATGGAAGAGAGAACCAGTGAGTAATAACAAAATGAATAAAGGAACGCGGGTAAAAAAATAAATCAAGATATCGCATCCCCTGGGTGTCGATCACGTGTCACCAGTCGACAATGCTCGTATTGTGCGCGCAGCGGGCGCTCTAGCCCGGATCCCGCAATATATTTCTCTCACTCTGTCGTGTTGGTCATACCAGACGTATATCTGACGCGATAACGTTCGGCGTTATCCAGATCGCATCGTCCGATGACTATATGCACCTTACGGCCCACGCTCGCCATCGCTGCGGCTGCCATCACCTTTTCGCATACACCCACGCGACCGATTCCAATTATTTAATATCTTTTCTATGATTTTGTTTTTTTTTAAGAATTTTCAAAATTTAAAGATATTCTTCAGAAGGCAAAGCTCTCCAATCAAAGTGGGTCAAAGTTTATGTATTTAAAGTTACTAGTAAAAAAAAATGGTACTCTGTAAATCGTTCTTTTGGCCATTTTGTTTTCCGAAGATTTTTCAAAATCTAAAGTTATTCTTCAGAAAGAAAAGTTCTCCAACTGAAATGGATTAACGTTTATGTATTTAAAGTTTCTATTATGGTTGAATTAATAAAAAAACTGGAGCTCTCTAAACCGTTCATTCGCCCATTTCGATTCTTTCGAAGAATTTTCAAAATTTAAAGATGTTCTTTAGAAAGCAAAGCTCTCCAATCAAAGTGGGTCAAAGTTTATGTATTCACAGTTCCTAGTAAAAAAAAGAAAAGAATTGTGCTCTCTAAATCGATCTTTCATCCATTTTGTTTTCCGAAGCTTTTTCAAAATCTAAAGTTATTCTTCAGAAAGAAAAGTTCTCCAACTGAAATGGATTAACGTTTATGTATTTAAAGTTTCTATTATGGTTGAATTAAAAAAAAAACTGGAGCTCTCTAAACCGTTCATTCACCCATTTCGTTTTTTTTCGAAGATTCTAATTTTCCGGAAATACTCCAGCGCGCGTGCGTTTTTTTTTTTTTGCCAGCACGATATATTCCGCGTTGCCGGGGGTGATGGCCGTGGTAGTGGAGGCGGTGGTACACAGTGGGGGCCGTATATCTGAACTCTCTTATCGGGGTTTTATGCTCTTATACTGTACACTACGTTATACTTTATACTTTACAACGTATGCGGCACCAAGGCCCGTACACTCTATGCAGTTCGCGTGGTACAGCATTACATATACATATACAAAGTAACAACAGAATACCTCTGGCGCCGTAGCCCTGGGTGCATATTCTAAACTTCATGGGAAAGTTTTTCATATCCGAAAAATCGACTTTCGTGGACGAGTCTCATGTAGTGTAATGCCGGCTAATATGGCCAGAATTTTTTTTAACAAACGTAAACGAGAGGTACTTCCATAAAAAAGGTATCGTAAGACTAATGCTCATATGTTTTATTAATTTATTGTCAGAAGGAGCTGAAAATACATTAATAAAACATATGAATATTAAGATTCACACATATGAACATTAAGATTAGTCTTAATCTTTCGAGCCCACGACTCGACGCGTGTGCGTGAAAAATTCAATACGTGAATCAGATGCGATGATGCTTGAAGATATTTGAGTTCGGACCCTGGCATTGTTGGTGATCTGGCCAATATCGGTGAATTCATCCGTCAATAGATGCGATAAATCGCCAATGAAGCAAGTGTTTTTTCTTCCCCTTCCGATTTTATTTTTATTTTATTTTATTGGTATAAACGGCAATGCCTTTTTAAGAAACGTCGGGACATCGATTGTCCAGTGAAGAATGTTTTTTGTTTTTATTTTATGATTAATTTTTTTGTCACCCACCCCGAAGAAAAACGTTCTCCAGCCCCGCTGTACATCCAGTTAGGATATCATATGCCAGCGGCGTACGCACGCTTTTTTGCTCCCACGAATAGCTCGCACCGTCCTACTGCGAATGCTCGTATCATTGTAAAAATGTAGTGCAATGCATACCGGCGTTTTCGCGTATGAGGGGGGGAGGGGGGCGTCCGCGGCCTAGCTTATCCGTCGACCCGCGAGAAGAAACCATTTTTCCACGGCATTACTTTTAGTTTTATCAGTATCACGTAGGGAACCCGCCCGGCTTCCACATGCACGTCACCTTCCTTCTTCGTGCCCGCTGCTTGTAATAACCCGCCCTTTACTTTAGCGCACCTTTTACCCTATCGTATGTGTATTTCTAATACGTGACTGAGACACACTCGCAATAATTTATATCGCACACGTAACAGCGATTTTAATCTCTTAATTAATAGCCCCCAGGTTTTATAACAGTGGACCGGCAGCCAGAGGGGGAGGGGGGGGGGGCTCAAATGTATGGCAATAAAAATTCTTAGGACGAAGGAAGGTGCGAGATCGGGTATTATTTGAGCTCATACTCGCCTAGAAATAATTTAACTACTGGTCGGGAGAACAACGAGCATTTATTTTTTCTCATTTTTTTTTCGCGCCGTATTTACATTTATTTTTTTATTTTTTCAGTTTATACACCGCGGGGCGTGGGCGAACAAGAGAGCCACGCGCGGCCATCTTGAGAAGACACAGCAGTCACGTCGAGAGAAGAGCCCCGCTTTCTCGCGGAAACGCGCCGGAGACAATCGCGAGCAGCCCGAGAGAGAGAACGAGCGAGGGAGAGACGGAGAACGTTTCAGGGAAAGAGAAATCGATCGATCGTGCTTCGCGTATCATCGTCTTCTCTTGCTATAACGCTGCTGCTGCTGCTCCTGCTGTTGGGAAGCTCTTTCTATCTGTCGTACGAACGAACGAATTGTTCGACGCTGCTTTCACGTTGCGTTCAATCCCACCTTTGCCGTTCACCGTCGTTTCGATAGATATGCAAAATCGTTACGTTATATCATCATCCCTTTACTTTCCCACCGTCTCCAGGATGAATTCGTCGAAGGCAATCTCGATCGGGGATCGCGATCGGCCACGGAGACCCCCCGGGTCAAGCGGACCACCCCATTTATCGCCGAGGGTCGAAAAGGTGTTCATCTACTTTTTTCTATCGAGTAGTTCGGAATGTGACATTTTTTTTTTTCGATAAAAAAAAATTGAATGTTCAATGTAAAAAAAATACCGAACAATACTTACTGCTCATTTTTAATTAGAATACGGTTGATGATGGAAAAATAAATACAATGTCAGGAAATATGGCGGTTCGAGGGAGCATTTTTACGGGTTGGTTTTTTTCGAACGATTTTGGCCACTTTGGAGACTCGAATTTGGTATGTGATGGTATGAGTAGTTCGGAATGTGAAAAATAACGACATTTTTTTCGATTACAAAAAAATTGAATGTTCAATGTAAAAAAAATACCGAACAATACTTATTGCTAATTTTTAATTAGAATACAGTTGACGATGGAAAAATAAATACGAGGTCAGGAAATATGGCGGTTCGAATGAGCATTTTTACGGGTTGTTTTTTTTCGAACGATTTTGGGCACTTTGGAAACTCCGACTTGGAGGCATCTATAATATAAATACACTTAACATTTCAATCGACATTCAGCTTTATTCTTGTTCTTAGTTATTGCATTAACCCTACAACTCATGACTTAATTTCTTTACCTTCAAACGCATGATTGAGGTCCAAACGCACCCCACGCTTTTCTTGATCCTAAAACCGGTCCTATGCTGATAAACAGATTTTCTCATCCATGGTTTTCTTCGATTTTTCACAAGGAAGAGAATGGTGTACGAGAAACCTGATTTTTTTTACATTTAGTTAATGAAAAACTCATTCGAAGACTAAATACCGGAAACAATCAGCAAAAAGCTAATTTTATCGCTTTCGGGTCAGGTGCGTTCAGACTCCAATCATAAGTTGTAGGGGTCGAAGCATTTTTGTATGAAAAAAAACCAAGAAATTACTTTTTCCAAGCTTAGACCCCTTGGTGAAAAAAAAATCTCAATACTAAAGTCGAGAGAACGAAAACTATAAAAATCCGAGCAGAGGCTTGGCCGTAGATGGGAATAGGGAGTAACATTGAGGACCGAGCGAGCGTTACTCCCGAAGGAAGAGTAGCAGTATAACGCGGCAGTAAAGCGAAACGGTAGCGTGTAAAATCTCGGATAAAGTACAGCCAGGGACATCAGCTACTGTTAGGAGTAGATGAGACAGTACGGGGGAAGGACGAGGAGAACGCCGACGTCGTCCGACTCGTAGGGGTTGATGGGGCTGCGACGTTAAAACCGCTCGCGCGCTCGATCTCCGAGGATCGTCGCGCAGGGATGCGAACGCAAGATCCTTATCCTCTCGCTTCGAGTCACTGTATATATATAAAGCTAGCTCTCCTTCGCCCCGGCGTTCTCAGGATCGAGTCGAGCTAGGACACTCTCGGCAAAATTCACCCTCTCGATTTTCTCGATGCTTCTCGTCCCGTGCGTACGCTTGGAGTAAGCCCGAGTAACGACACGGAGGGACTTCTATCCCTCTTAAAAAAAAAAATAAATAAAAAACCCTAAAAGATCAAATTCTTCCATCGCTCGACTCGGATGGAAGACAATTTATCCAAAAAAAAAAATAGGGGATACATGGGTAAAATGGAGACTTTCGACCGTGCAATTTTCCCTCGCGTCGGCGTTGACGCACAGAAAAGAACTCGACGTCTACGACAATGGAATTCATTCGACCAGTCACGTCCATGCGGCAATGCCTCGTCGATCCCACGTACGATAAATAATATTGGAGCCTATGAGCACGCTGGCTGGCTTGCCTTACGGAATGGTCACAACTACGTCGACGACGAGTACAAAGTTGCCGTACGATACGGCCCGTAGCGGTATTCGAATATCAATCGGCCGCGGGATTGTCAACGACCGGTGAGTCGGTATAATCGATATTGCGGAGCTATTGACCGGGCGAAACATTCGCCTGAAAGTCTCGACGTCTGGATCACCCGAATCAACGAATCTTCAGTCTCAAAAATTTCTGGAAAATCTTAGCGGAAAATCATAATTCAGAGTGATTTTTTTATGGACAGTCAGAAGCTGGAAGTCGAACCTCCGCGGTTGACAACACAAGTTGTAATCCATTTATCTCAAGCATGCTAATCTTTTTATGGTAAAACCGAATTATCAGCATATTTTCACAAATGTTAGATGAAGATGCTAATGATTTGTGTTTAACCCAGGATGTCGGAGAACCGCTTGAAAATAAGTTGCTTACATATCGTGTTACCGACCGAGTCTATCTAGCATCGCCATAATTGGCATACACGCCCAAAAGTTGCGCTCAAAGAACGAAGGGAAAAAAATCTTGTCGCCCGATGGGCGAGCCGTCCGTTGGTCGAGTTACTTTCACGAGCCAATTTCCTCGAGCCGTTGAGGCCGCTGTGAGAAAAGGAGGTTGGTCTTTACCCGGAGGCCGCGTCGGAGAACAGCTCGCGTTATTCTATAAGCCCTGGCCCAAGATGACATCTCGCTCATATGGAATAATAAATGAAAGAGAACGTTTCAATTAGGAGGTTCTCGTCTCTCTCAGCGTGGCGTCGTGCCTGTTTCTCGGGATAAGCGGGCGGGAAGAGTGGGAATGATCGAGAAAGAGAAGGAACCGAAAGGAAGACAGCGAGAGAGGGATAGAAAGGGATCTTGGACCACCCCAACGTCCTCGCTCGCGCCCGCACGAGAGCAAAAGAAGAGGTGGATGAGTAGGAGGAGAACGCATCGGTCTCCGCTGAACGGACCCAAACAGCCTCGGAAGGGCCCCTCGGGCTGTGCTCTCACGAGAAGCGAGAAAGCCAGGAAGAAGCGAGGCGCTTTCGTGACGGATGGGGACATTATGCGAGCACAGCGTTAGGTGTCTACCACTGGTTATAATATTAACTCTCAGATATATAGCCTGTGCCAGGTAGCTTCGCTGCATATCCCTTCCCTACACTCGACCACCTTCCTCGGCTTCCTCTTCATCTTCATCTTCATCAATTTTTGTGGGCCACAGTTCGGATGTTTCAATTAAATTAGCGGGCAATCAGCGTCCTGGCAATTTGTGTGTCCTGAAATTAAACGTGAATCAATATTGTCAAACTAACTCCAATAATTTAGGAATTACGGTTAATGGGGCTTTACATATAAAATGACATTTTCAGAATAATACACCCAGAAAAATAATTTATTTGACGGCCATCCTTTATTTGGTTTAAGTAAAATATTTACTTGATTTCAATAAATATTTATTTCATTTATGTAACTATTTACTTAACTCAAATAAATATTCATTTAAATCAAATAAGTATTTTACTTAAACCAAATAAACGGTGGCCGTCAAATAAATTATTTTTCTGGGTGTATTATCGCTATGTACGCCAATGGTACTTCAATTTTTGCGCATCGTATAAGATCTGCATACATTGGCTGGTGCACGTACCGCAGTTCGCACTGCGTGGTACGGTATAAGGTTGAATCTTTGTAAGTTTCTTGAAAGGATACGACCAGCCCGCCGAGCATCCCCGCGGAGAAAATATATATATGTGAGTATGCATATATAGATATATAACAAGAGCATGTTGCCAGCGTGGGCATCGCACACATCCACCGGGAATCTTCTCCCTGCTCGATCCAACACAGGTAGCAGTGGCAGAAGAGAACATCTTTTGCTCCTTTTATGCCACTATTTTTCACTCGTCCAGTTTTTAATGGCCGGGATTAATATCTACCGGTAACAAGACTCTTTTACCACCCCTCGTGTATGTGGCGAAAGTGTGCGTGCAGACCGAAACATCCTGACCGAACGAGACAACGAGCTTCCCCAAGCCGGGTTATATGGGAGAGGCATAATAAAAGATTACAGATGCGATGCATCCGTTCGCAGCAATAAGTCTGATTGTGTTCGTCGAGACGGACAAATTATACCGTATTATGCCGGTGTCTCAGACAATCAATTATCGCGGGACCCGCGGTGCGCGCTCAACAAGCTCTCCGGCACTGGGAAGAGCTATAACGCTCTCTTAACTCACTTTCTCTGCGTGTGTAAAATCCAACGACCACGCAGATAAATATAAAGCACGAGTGTGCGGATTCCGCGTGTGAGCCGAACAGTCCTTAGCGAGAGGCCAAATTGCATATAACATAATAATATCAAACGCTGAAAAGCTGAAGGCCGGACGAATTTTTAAAAGATCTTTACAATTGGCGAATACTTCTTGCCCGCAAAGGTCAACAATTTTTATTTTATTTTATTTTTTTATCTAAATGAACCTTACAATTTTTTTTCCGTCAACACACCATATTTTCAGCTAAAAAAATTTTAATATTGACAAGAAAAAAAATTGTGGACGTTCAATACGACAATAATGTTTTCAATTCGATTCCCGCGAAAAGAAAGACGATCCACTTAATCGATCATCGGGTCTCACCTGTTTCCAGGTATCCCACGCTCTTCTATTCTATTCGAAGTTGCACTACACACCGACTCATCTTTCCACCCCTCGCCGGAGCACAACAAAAAATAAAAACCTTGATACAAGATTCTTTTATAGTCGCGACGGTATCGAAACATAAATCACTTTGAACCGGGTCTGAGTCTACCGAATGAAAAAGAAAGTTTATCATTTCGATTTTGATAGACAATAAAATCATGTTTCCGAAACAGTGGTTTCTGTTTACACCGCGAACGAAAAGTAGGTATTTACGCTTCGGGAGGGATGAAGAGGGACGATTTAAGCTTTATTAACGATTCGCATTGACAGCCAGAAAAACAAGGCGTTCCCGCAGTGGGTTTCTACTTTATGGGTTGAACGATGATGATGGGCGCGCGCGCCTCTTCCAACGTTGTATTCGACGTCGGTGGGCTCGTGAGGAGGTTCCCTCGCGGGGGACACGTTTTCTGCATAATTTTCCGGCAATTTTCAAACAAAAACCTATTCGAAGTCGTAAAGACCGTGACTTATGGACGTCTCGCTGACACCGGCCCGTGGCTGTGGGAGATTTCGGGGGACGAACTCTCGTCGAGATTCTGGTTAGGTACTCGTACCTCTCGACCTCTCCCGGAACGATCTCGGAGGCTCCGGACGACCTGCCTCTTCCTTCGAACCCTCGGACCTTGACTCTTGCAGGGTGAATTACTGCTACACCCCATCCATTACCTTTCTAACGGAACCTGCTACTAACTCGCCAGCATAATTTTCAGAGAAAAATAACGGTGGACTCGCGACATAGTCCAACATTTTTGGAAACAATAGCATTTTTTGTTTTTGAACCTTTACATTCAAAACGTCTCAATATATCAATGATTATTTATTATTTATATAAATGACTGAATATACAAATGTATAAATAAAAATGTCTGAATAAATGGTGTGTTCTCAAGTTACGTATAGTTTGGTTTGATACCTGCTGCTAACTCACGAGCATAATTCTCTCAACATATTCCAAGATCTTTCGAAACAATTGCATTTTTTGTTTTTTTACTCTACATTAAAAATGTCTGAATATATAAATGTATAAATAAAAATGTCTCAATATGTAAATGTATAAAAAAATGTCTCAATAAATGGTGTGTTCTCCAGTTACGTATATAAAAAAATTGGGGACATTCATTGACATTTCCGCTCGTAAAAAAACAGTAGTTCGAACCATGCTTCGAAAAGCCAATAATGGGCTCGGGAACCTCGACGGTTTAGTAGCGCAAGATAAACCGCCGACACCAGTGGATGTTGTCCAGCCTATTCATTCGTCTTTGAACTATTTATCAACACCCTTTGATACCTGCTGCTAACTCGCGAGCATAATTTCCAGAGAGAAATAATGATAGACTCTCAACATATTCAAAGATCTTTCGAAACAATTGCATTTTTTCTTTTCTATCTGTACATTAAAAATATCTAAACAAAAATTTCTTATTCTCGAGTTACGTATCTAAAAAAAATTGGAGAATGTATGTACGTATAGAAAAAAATGGGGACCAAACATGCTTGAAAAAGCCAATACGAAACACTCGAAACACTGAAGGGTTTCGTAGTGCAAGATGAACTACTGACGCTGGTGATTCGAAGCACCGTCCACGTTCTTCACCCATTCATTCGTCTCTGAACTATTTATCAACAGTGTTTGATACAGGATACGCTCTCGCGAGTGTACAACGTAATGTCGTGTAGCAGTAGCGCGGCAAGCAGTCGAACAATGAACCGGTGTCCCGAAGTTTCGGGGAGCCACCAAAAAGCCCTTTATTACTTTCCCATGGACCGTCCTCCTCGCAAAGACGGGCCAAAGACCACCCCTTAAGAATAAGAATAAGACGTTGACACATTGCCGGAGAAGCAGAAAGAATGAGTGAGAAAACAGCGTATAAAATCGTACCGTATCTCTATACCAAAGTGTATATAAAGTCAACGATGTAATATACGACGTTATAACGACCGTCGTATAAAAGGATTATTGTGGCGCCTAAAGATCCTCGTCTTTCTATCGTTTCGTAGACCCCATGCGTTCTCGCGCCTGTGAAACTCTCGCTAGATATTTTTATTTCGTTTTTTTACGCTAACGTTTTTACAGCCAAATTTTAGTGACTCGCGACGATAGGGACAATTAAACAAAAACAAAAATTAAATATTAAAAAAAAATCCACCCAAAACTGCATCGTAAATTCCCGCAAGCTGAGTCGTCGTTCGTTTTATCGATGCATTATTTTTTTTTTTATGTCACTATACCTTTGCCGTTGTCTCGCCGGCGCTAGCACGATCTTTTACTCCATTTTATTTGAGTCATTCATCGGAGCACGTGTGCACGAGTGGGCCAAACGAAGAAGGCGAGGAGAACGCGCGAGGGACGATCGAACGAACGGAGAGTCGTCTCGGGGTTATCGTCCTTCGGCGACGCGATCATTAGTCGATTAATCATCCGCGAGGGAAGGAAACGGGTAGTCAGCTCGTTCGAAGTAGGTTCGGTCCTCTTCTCACGCGACTGCCCGGTGGACAGACGTCGCTGGGTAGTACCTGGAACCCGCGGGCTCGCCGGCTTCGGAACTCGATTAATATTAACTGCTGGACTAACTATATGGTATATACGAAGGAATGAAAAAGCGAGATGAACGACTCTCGATCGCATCACACTTGTAGGCGACTCCGATCCGGCAGCGGACGCTGCGCTACGTCGACAGAAAATCGTACATTAATCATCATCGAAATTTTATTTTTTGACCGCGCGACACGGAGAAAGAGAGAGACGGCAAAGTATGGAATGATTCTCTGCTGACATGCAGCATGGGTATGTCGCTTTTTTAAATTATCGGATCCAAGAGTATCGAATTATCATTTTTTTGGCCAGTACATACAAAAAAAAAAAACACTGCACACAGTAAAAAAAATTGAACTTTTACAAATTATTTTCTGATCGCAACCATCCGGTTCTAGTTTTATAAACAAAAGTACAAACTAAAATTGTTAATGACACGGGAAATAAAAGGACAGGTTTGTATATTCAAGCCTGAACAAGCGCGTTTGTCATTTATTTAACAAAATTATTTTTACGAAACTTTGTATTCCAATTTTACTAAATTAATTTTTACTGTTTATGCACGGTAAAAAAATATTCTTATACATAAATTACTATTATTGTAGTTATAAAATTATTACTTAGAAAAATCGCAACGGCAAACATATCAGTGTTAGTTATACACAGAAAGTACCTTATGTGGTCAATGTCAGCGAAGTCCCCAGTTCTCAATCTCTCCCTCCTACGTCCACGGCCAGAACAATAAAAATAAATAAAAAATCCCCCATAGTTTCTTCATTCCGTCTCTCGTCTCCGAGAATGGAATGTTTTTGCGCGAAATTTTCGTTTACGCGCAGCGTCGGGGACCGTCGTAGTTTGGCGACCGGGCACGGGGGGTTGGCAGGGAGGTTGGTCGGATGAGAAAGAGAAAAAGGCAAAGAGGGGTCCGACGTCGTTCTCCCGTGCGGTAAAAGTAGTGCAGTTTCGCGATAAGGGACGCAATCCGATGCGCGTGCCAGATAAGTGGCTGATGCCTTGGTAGCTGCTTTCTGGTGCTAGGGGTGCTCTTTCTCTATATATATATACGTATATATCTTTCATTTCTTTCTTTCTATACCCCACACGTTTTCTCGGGCCAAGGACAGAAAGAGCAAGAAGATGACGTTGGGAGGACGACCACGTTGTCCCAAGCGCGCACCAAGAGACCGAGTCCCGGTATAGCTGGGGAAGGTTAAAACGGTCTCGTGGGGTGCGGTAACACCCTCGCTTAGCCGCTGCTCCGGGGAAGTAAGCTCGGGTCCGGAGCGCGGCGGATCAAATTATACACAGGGGGACGTGGACGTGCCAGTACCACCACCACCACTGGCAGCGATCTCGCGAGAGGGATGAAAAGTCATTTCTGGAGCCAAATAGCCGGATTAAGGGACTCCGGATCATTAATTGGCTTGCGTCTCTTGTACTCACTGCCGAAGCCCTGTTGTAACTATGCCATACCGCTAAAGCTTTTCCTCTGTTATACTGCCGGCGAATCTCCGCTTGGAGATCGGCACGCAGCATCCCTCTTAGCTCCAAATGATCATCCGGCCACTTGTCCACCACTCACGGGGCTTTCTCGTCGAGTTTTTACTTTTGGGATCGATCAGGACAGGTCGATCGATTGACACATTCAGTGTTGTCAATAGTTCTCGGAGAGTTATGCCAGGTACACAGTTATACGATTATTTTTCGATTAAGATTGCAACTAAGATCGAACTTAAGTTCAAGCTTAAATTCGATCTTAAGTTCACACTAAGTCGGTTGATTGACCAGTTATTTGCCAACTCTGTTATACGGTTATTTTTTGTTAAATATCTCCTGCCAAGCGCCGAAATTCAATTTTGATTTTAGATAGATTTTCGATAGACAGAATTTATTACTTAGTTGTGGCGATTTTAGGGTCGCATTTTAAAACGTCAGTGTGAACTTAAGATGCACGCAGAATCGAACTTAAGTTCAAACTTAAATTCGTTCTTAAGTTCACACTAAATCGGTTGATTGGCCAGTTATGTGCCAACTCTGTTATACGGTTATTTTTTGTTAAATATCTCCTGCCAAGCGCGGAAATTCAATTTTGATTTTAGATAGATTTTCGATAGACAGAATTTGTTACTTAGTTGCGGCGATTTTAGGGTCGCATTTTAAAACGTCAGTGTGAACTTAAGATGCACTCAAGATCGAACTTAAGTTCAAACTTAAATTCGATCTTAAGTTCACACCAAGTCGGTTGATCGACCAGATATTTGCCAACTGTCATAGTTACGGCTCTTCTTCCGTGCCAGCGAGCAAAAATCATCTAGCACCTGACTACGAAACGTATCCCACTGTCCTGGGAGCGACGGTATTCGAATGGTTTTTTCATCTTCCAAGAAGCTCAGGCGTGAAAATCAATCAGGATAAACCGAACGGGGGTGACTCGATGGATTTCGTAGGGGTCGCGAAAAATGGATATTCCCCGAGCGGCAGACGCAAGAAGCGTCATAGTTACAGAAACACGAGATGAAGAGTGTATATATACACATATATGGGATGCTGTGTTTGGATGCACGCGGTAGTCAAGCCGGAGGCGTCGTTCCTCCACGCCGGTTGGACTCTTCGCAGCACGAGTTCCCATGGGACAGGTTGGCCCACCCATGGCTCCCGTGATCGTCGCTCTCTCAGCTCTTCCTCTCTACGGGTCTTCTTCTCCTGACTGAGATGATGCTGCTGCTGCTGCCAGTGCAGCAGTCGAAGAATAAGAAACCAAGAGCACCAGCTCGCGACTCCTCGGATTCTCAAAGACATTCTACTCACGAAATGGATAGAGTCCTTCGTTCGTTTCTCGTGACAGCGGGGTTTCCTCGAGACCTTTACTCTTCGAGAGGACCGCTCGAGGAGCGCAGTTTCTAGACTTTCGTACGAAAGTCCTAGAGTAGCTCGTCATATAACCCCCACCTCAAGCCCCCACTGGTGAAGACACCCAAGGATGCTACGATTCTTCTGGCTCGCGTTTCGCACTCTCATTGTTGCGTCTAAACTATAGATTACAGCATTGTGCTAAAAGGAGGTTCAGTCGCGGCGTGGAGCCTGTCCGATGTACGCACGCCGAGAGAGGACTTTGAGAAAAGAAGAGAAAAAAAAAACTTTGAACCCAATGTGGTGTTGCATTATTTGGGGCTTCTCCGAGATGAATGCCGTGAATGCCTTTGGGGGTTTGGGGATCGTTAACCGCTCTTGTAACCGATACACTTGACTTCTAGGGCTATCGCCGTTTGTTTCCTCGACGGAACTGCCAATCTCCGAATCGATATTTTACTCCCGTTGCGACGCTTCTGAGTTCCGTGAAACCTCGACGATATTCACCTGTTCGAGGTGCCGGACAGGTATACATTGGACGGAAAGAGGCTTCAATGCGGATTTTTTTCTGGACAATACGCGCCCTTTCCTCACTCTTTGGGACTTGAAATACACTTGACTCGGAATTCTATTCTGTGGGATGATTTTTTTTTACACCGAGAGGCATTACTCAGCGTGCGAATTCACCTGCGTCGTGGCCGGGTTGCACTCGGTACAGGTTCAACAGGTTCTTTTTAAGCCACGATCGAAAGTAACGTGTTTCATGTGTTTGACTTTTTCGTTTTCTTCTTATTATTATTATTCCGTCTGATTCGCATTTCAATGAATATCAATTCGCACGAATCACGCCCCCGTTCTCGCCGACTGTACCGTTACAAACGTATGACCAGCGTATACATCATAAAACACTTTTACGATGAGAATAAGTCGTTCGACACCGTCGGTTCACACGCCTTCCCGATTGTCTCGTGTCTCTCGATACACTTCATGAATCACTACTCGACTTAATATCATTTCTGTCATTCCCCCCGCCCCCCCCCTTCTTTTTCTAGCGAAGCTCGCAATTCTATATCGCCGACGGAGAATCTGAGGAGAATTTAATATCTCTCTGGTCCATTCTCGGCTCCGGAATTAATTGAAATAGACCATTCTCGATTATCCGGGGCGAACGGCGACAAAAGCCGAGCCGGTCCTGGCCTTTGGACTTCGGGGCAATGGGAACCCGTCATACGACCCGTCCGTGCCACGTCGATTTCGCCTACTCCTATCGTAATGTTCGTACCTTGAATAATTTTATTGGCAGCTTCGAATAGGCGGGCGCGTTTCCATGCGGCCGGCAAACAGCCATTATATTGGCCGTGCCTAATCTGTGTACAAAACAAGATAACCCGATGGTTGTCACGGTTAACAATCGGAGGGGGGGACTCGGGGAAAATTTCGAGGCGGGAGGGGACCAGACACACCCTACTCGTTCGTGATCTTCGTGCTTTGGTTGTAACTAATTTAGCTACCAAGTGTGGGGCAATAAACTATTTTGCGGCAGCGGCAAAATTCTTGAATTTTAATTTTTTGTTCGTTTTAATCCATTTAAGGCACTTTACATGTTTACCACTCACAACTCTACCGGAATCAAAATAAAACTCCACCGGTCTTGAAACAAAACTCGAAACGGAATTGAAATAAAACTTTACCGGAATAGAAAGAAAATTCTACCGGAATAAAATGCTACCGTCTAGCCTTGTATTCCGGTAGAGTTTTGGTTCACTTCCGGTAGAGTTTTATTTTGATTCTGGTACTTTTTTTCTTTCTGGTAGAGTTGTGAGTGGTAGAGATGTAAATGTGCCAAAATTACTATTGGCTAAAAGACTTAAGGCGATGCCCAATTGGCAATGTATATATGGCTTCTCACGTCAATCTACGTTATGTTATGCTATTTTCAAAAAATGGTGCCATCTGGCATACCGCCAATAAATCCACCATTATTACTAAAATGAATATTATTAAAATGTATATTAATGCTCGTGCAACAATAAATTACCGGAGGTCCAAAATTTTTTGGTATAAGGAAACGATTTTTCTCCGTGTAACTTCAACCGGGACTCTTTCCCTCGGAAACGAGAGAGTCTCTAAAGTTTCTCCGCAGGCCTCCCGCAGACGCACTCCACGCTGATTCCGGGCACTATCCCGTTCTGTTTATAACCTCGGATGGACCACGGGGGTGGAGCTGTTTTGACTATTCCAAAGAGGCACCGAGCTACACAGCGAGCCGAGCTCCCCGCTGTTCGACGGATATTTCTCCACGAAATGGGAAAGGCACTGCCGCTGGGATTTGAAAAATTGGCGGAGGTCAGTGGGTTTGTGTACCTCGGACTATGACTCGCACTTAACTGAAGTCTAGTTAAAGAAGTCGCGGGGGGTTCGAGGGTCACGGGAATAGCCGTGAAATTGGGACGATTCGACTAACCGCGAGGATACGCCTGAAACTCGGATCTTAAGGGCATTCACCGATTGCCACCTCAATCTTGATGATTATATTATCTCCTGTGCGGAACGTATTCTTTGCAAAATATCAAAACAAAAAAATACCACAGACATACTCGTATGAGGTCAAATTTTTTTTAGCAATAATTTTGTCCACGAACTCAAAACAAAAATGCTCAAAATAAATCTTCGAGCTCACCGTGTTAGACTAACTATTCGAATGATTATCAAATTCTCTAAACTATTCCCCGAGGAATACAACAATGGAATGTATTCCGAGAAGCGTCGGGGTTAATCCTCACCCCGTGAAGCGTCAAATGCCTCGAATATTCGACGCCCGATATAAAACATCTCCGATTGACTACTTAAGCAATATAAAAGGCAACAACACCGGTTGGCCGCGCGGTCCATCGAGAAGAAAAAAATCTGTTGTGTCACCGCGTCGGTTAACTCTGCTCGGCGTGCATCACTGATCCGTACGTCGGTTCAATCGAACCGAGAAGGAGTGAAAGGAAAGTGTCACACACTGAGAAAGAGAAAAAGAAATCAGGCCGAAGGGGAGGAATCGAACGGGAGAAAATATCTAAAAAAAAAAGAATCGAAGCCCAGAGCTCGGAGCCGCAGGAGCACAATGTCCGTCACAGGACAATAGAGTCAGGCGCGTTCTATCTTTCTCCCTCGGCAGTCAGGATCTCCGTCCGGACTGCTGGACCGCGGACGCTGTCCACTACCGCCAGACTATCGATATACTAATCGACGTGTGTGCGTTCCCGTTACAACCAAAGATTCTAGTACTAACGCATCCCCCTTTCTGCAGCGAACTCACTCACTCACTCTCTCTCCGTCCGTCCATCCATACATATTTGTAGAAATAGCTTTCATTCGTCCGCGAGGCGAATGCAAAAGTTTGCTTGTCCGTGATAAAAGCTGTAGTGGGAGATGCACAAAAACCTCCGGTTATTCTACTAGATCGTATGCGTGTTTGCGTACAGAGAAGACCGGGGCAAAATGGCACGGAGGGGCAAAACGGGACAGTGAGGGCAAAACTCAGTTTTCCAATAATTTTTGGATTATCCATTTTGTCCCAACGTTGTACCCGGTTGTTTCAAACCACCATCGCCACCGTCCAAAAGTTATTGGAAAATTGCCTTTCGTCTCGTTGTCCCGTTTTGCCCCGCTGTGCCATTTTGCCCCGCTCTCCCCTATTTATGCATGAGGCACGTATCGCGACTCGATTAGTCTTCGCATTGTGGTCCACGTCAATGTCTGTGGGGAACCAGCAGTTCGAACTCGGTTGCACAAGCTTGCGGGGAGGTGTTCGAGGGCTCTTCGCTCCTTTCGCCCTTGCAGCGCCGAAGGGCCGAAGGCAAGACGGCTCTCCATGCGTGCGCGCGGAGGGAGACGGCCGACACGATCGAGCATCTCCTATGCGGACTTGCACATTTCCATATTTCTCTTTCTCCATCCATTCGTTGTACAGTCTCATTCCTTTTTTTTCGTTCCATCTTCGTCTTCTGCCTCTTCCATTCTCTCTCCGGATTGCTTCGTTTTGCATCCTCGTCTGCATTTCGTTATCTCGATACTTTCTCCATTCTCGCTTTCTCTCCTTTTTTCGTGGCTCTATTATACGCTCGTCTTTCTCTTTAAACCTTTTTTTCTCGCCGCCGACTCGCTTTCGCGTGTCTCTTCGGAGATCGACTCACGCGTTCGCGTCATTGTTAACCACTGGGAGATCGAGGGTGGGTGCCTAAGTGATTCCTGACACGTTCGGCTCGACGGCGTGACCGAGCTTCCAGGAGCACCGGCATTGAAACAACCGACCGGCCCAACGCACTCCTCCTGTCTGCCTGTCCGTCTGTCCGTCCCACCGATCTATTGACCACCATCATGGACTCTTTGATTTTTTTTTTTTTTGTCGTCCTGATGCGCTTAAATTTCTCCGGAATTTCTTCTGCCGGAGTCCCTTGACGGATGAAATTCATGCTGACTTAAATGGACCGCAAGGTGAACGGTTTAGAGGAGAACGAAAATTACGCATGAGAATTTTGTAGTCGCGAGGAAAGGAGAAAATGTTTAAATATAAAAAATCATGCGCATTCTTACACACACCGGAAGTGTACGACAAAATTTTATCAATTTTCCAATTTTCATAACGCTTCCTCATAAAAAATGAACATTGAAATTTCCATATCGCTTTCCCATAAAAGTTGAAAATTGAAATTTTCATATCGGTTTCTTATAATGTTGCTTTATTCTCGAAACTTGCTCTATGAGGAAGCCGAAAATAAATACAATGCTTCGTCATAGAAGAAGCTTTGCGAATACAGGAACATTACATTAGGAAAATTTTCAATACGAAAATTTCAATATTCAACTTTTACGAGAAAGTGATATGGAATTTTCAATATTAAACTTTTATTTTTCATAATCACACGAATGAATCGTTCACCGTTATCTCTGCATCCAAGCCTGTGCACAGGGAATCTAGTCAATTCTCACACGCACCGGAAGTCCGAAGTTCAATTTTTTTTTCCAATTTTCAAATTATCCCTCGCATTCCTAATCGCGCCAATCAATCATTCCACTCTTTCCACACCGAGGCTTTGCCATTCAAAAAATAATATCCTCACCTATGGTATCCTATCAGCGTCGTGGTAGCCATGCAACATTTTTTCGCCGATGTTATCGCCTCGCGCCCGCAGTTTCGACTATAATTATATGGGATCCACAGCCACCGCGTATATTATTATTGATGTATACCTGTATGTACCGGTACACGGTGCATTACAGCATGTGCCTCTGAAACCTCGGCGGCTATGGTATTACAGGGACAATGCGTAACGGGTATCGGAGTGTGTGCATGCACACGTGAAACGTTTCGCACACCGACTCGAGTTTTATGCCGCATAGGCAGTGGCGGCTATCGGAGCTGTGTACGTGCCTAAGCGTGAGAGCCTTTCTGTGGTAAGAGGACAATGGACGCCCGAGGACGGGGGTGGAGTCGAACGAGCAGAGGAGATCAGACGGGAAGGAGAGCAAGCGAGGGGGGAGGATGGAGGAAGGTCCTTATTTGCATACACGGAACCACCCCGTGCGTTTAGTCTCGCGTATACATTATATCTATCTTTTATACGGTGTACGCACACGCAAGTCCGTGCGCCGCGATGTGTATATCGAACGACCGCTTAAATTCCAACAGTTCGCGTTTACTTTTATTGCAAAACTGTCCGCGGGGCGAGGCGGGAGGGGTCGATGTTGCAGGTGCCTGGATACACGGGAATGGTCCACGTATGCGAAAACGCAAATACGAATGTAGGGAGCTTCGGATAAACGACCTGTAAAGTGCATTCAATTTGGGATGTAAAATCTCCGCACTGCCAGTTAATGTGTACTGAAAACGTTTATTGTCACAGTTCTGTTATTCGGCTGCGATGTGTTTGCAGACGTCAAACGCGGAGAAAGAGCCGTGTCGACGAGGTGAAGTGTCTTGGAAACGTTTGGAATACGGAGGATGCGGCGGGACGGGGGAGAAACACGATTTTGGGGAAGAATCGAGCAATTAGGCACGCATTGCTTTGGGTCCAAAGAACGGAGCTAACCGCAGATGCTAAGAGAATGCCGACGAAGTATTAATCAATGCGACACTCTAATTAAATAAACCTCATGAGGCTTATTTTATTGCATTATAATCCCATAATAGATGTAACGAATTGTTATAGTTTAAGGTAGTACTCGAGGACAGAGTTTAAGGTCGACTTCACGTGAGTTCGGAGAGAATTGAAAGAGACTTGCGAACACTTCTCAATGGGATAAAACTCTGGAAAAAATCAAGCATATGGAAGGTGCTGAAAAAATTGATTTTGGATAATTATAATTCCGAAATGTTATTAACAAATGAATGAAAAGAAATTGTTCAACAAATTCCCCCCCGGCAACAACTTTTTGTTAATATAAAAACATTACTCTTTTTGAATTACTAACTATTGTGTGTACTGAAAACGTTTATTGTCACAGTTCTGTTATTCGGCTGCGATGTGTTTGCAGGCGTCAAACGCGGGGAAAGAGCCGCGTCGACGAGGTGAAGTGTCTTGGAAACGTTTGGAACCGGAGGATGCGCCGAGACGGGGGAGAAACACGATTTTGGGGAAGAAAGGCGAAGGGCAAAACGGTATTCGGTTACGTTGCGGTGAGGGGTCGCCTCTTTTTCTGAAGACGATCGCGCGACTCGCCTTCGTTGTGCCTTCTTTCTTTCCGAACGGTGATCTCCTCCGGAGTCCACCGGTTTCGCCGTTTTGACGTTTTCTCGACATATTTTGATGGCTGCGCTCCACACGTCGAATATCTCACTGCCCTCCGACGTTGACCGTCAAATTTGTGACGGGATCCTCTCAATCTTTTTTTTCACGAGTACCTTTTCTTTCTGTCGATTTTTTTTTTTTTTTTTGAGGGCTCGAAAGGGTCGCTGCTGGACGAGACGTGACGAATTGCAGGGAGAAACATTCCGAAATTCAGAAGCGAGACGAATGAATTTTCGTATGTGATAAATGGTTTTTTTAACTTCAAACCCAGTTTGACTCAAAAGTGGATCGAGAGAATTTTTTCATGACGTTTTTGATTGTCGTTCGGCCCGAAGCCAGATTGTCAAATTTTAAAAATACGAACATTGAATCTGCTGATTCAATCATCACGAATGACTTTGTATTTCCGTCGCTATATTTTTTTTCAGTGGACGAGATATGAAAAAAATTGTTTTTTTTTCTCGACCTTCGCCGCCAGTGAGATATAGCGACGTGTTTTATCGTTCGCGCTAGATCCACTTCACCGAGCGTACGCGAGCTTCGCTGTAGCAGTATTTACGAGACGATGCATCACGCGACCAACAATGGCTCATAACGCTCGTCCGTGTGCGCGGAAGAAAAAGCACCCTCGCGTTCGCTCTCTCCCTCTTTCGACGTTGCGAGAACCCTGAGAGTTCGTCCCGACGTTACAGTGTACAAGGGTGCGGGGGATGAATTTCTCTCGCACGCGGCCCACCAGGACCCGCGAAGCCTCGAGGCAACCGGGGCGCCAAAGTATATCCCGGTTATGCTGTACGAGCGTAGTAGTGTGTACACCCGGGGATTCTATCGTATCGGAGCCCGACAGATAACTCTTATCTCGGCAGAGCAGTATTCTTATGGGTACGGAAACGCAGCCCGGCAGAAGGATAGAAATAGGGGAACGGGTGGCCATCGAACCAGGGATATCGAAACTCATGGTCCTGAAAACGCTCCCTTCAAGAAGCTGAAAAAAAAGAAAAGAGAAACGACCGTAGAAGGTATGTAATACCAATGGGGGTAATCCTTAAACGAAATGGAAAATTCGTGAATCGATATAGGCCTGCAGATTTATGGAGGCGAAAGTTATGCCTTGAGAAAGCTTGAAAAGTTCAAGGTTCCGAGGTATGGCTTAGATGTTCTATCTAATCTCGGTAAGGGCCTTAAACTTTGAATATCTGAGTTTTTTATTCTAAGGAATTTAAACAAAATTCTATACTCTAATACCGTCTAGATCAGTAGGTCTTAACCTTGGGGGTCCACAGGGAGCCCCTCGAGTATTTTGGGGGTCCATGGACCCCACGTTAAGGAGGGAGTCTCGCTGCGCGCTGACTTCGCATAAGTTCGACAACAATAAGAGAAAATTGCAAATACTTCTTGATGATGTAAAAATCAAGCGTACAGCTTCGATTGTTTAATCAAATATACTAATTCAATGTCATGGATATAGTTGCAACGACGATTTTAGCTTGGTTGCCCTGTTCTGCCCTGCTCTCCCCTATAAATGAAATGTACTAATGAAAATAAAATGTTCATGTGTATGACTGGAAACCCTTTAAGTAGTTAGGAAATGCATGTTAATATGAAAAAAGCGAAGTACGCTTTTGAAAAGCGTACTTTTCCATTACTCATATAACAACCATTTATAGGGGCATAACTAGAGGGTAGGCGCGAAATCTGTGGTTAAAGAAATTTCCTTAATGATTCGTTCCCTCACGGCGAAGTGAGTATGATCGAGATTCGAGACACGCGCCGCGAATCGAGTATATATATATTCGTGCCGGTTACGGCACAGAGAACGTTATAGTAACTCAAGGGGGATGACTGGTAGTATGCTATACGTGTATAAATAACTGTTAGCACTCGGTGTGACTAAAATTGGGGGTTGGTTACCAGCGATCGAGGGTCGCGACGTTGTCGTATATAGGGAGGGATCCGGCGAGAAAAGCGAAGAGCCGAAGGGTTCGAATATCGTACCATACATGCCGGAGGCCCAGTGAAACGTTCACAGCCCCGCCTGGAAGGGGGATGATACTGCGAGACCAAATCGGCCAAATATATACCTCACGCTCGGTTAAACAGACGAATATGTTTTGAATTTACTTCGTAGTTGGCGGAGTCGTTCGATAAGTCGAGCAATTAGGCACGCATTGCTTTGGGCCCAAAGAACGGAGCTAACCGCAGATGCTTAGGAAATGCCAACGAAGTTTTAATCAATACGACACTCTAATTAAATAAACCTCATGAGGCATATTTTATTGGATTATAATCCCATAATAGATGTAACGAATTGTTATGGTTTAAGGTACTCCCAGACAGTTTGACTTCACGCAAGTTCAGAGAGAATTGAGAGAGAATTGCGAAGCACTTCTTTATGGGAGAAAAATCTGAAAAAAAATCAAGCATATGGAAGGTGCTGAAAAGATTGATTTTGGATAATTATAATTCCGAAATCTTATTAACAAATGAATTAAAAGAAATTGCTCAACAAATCCCCCCGGCAACTTAACTTTTTGTTCATATAAAAACATTTTGGTAATCTTTTTGAATACGTATGGATATTCTCAGAATTTTGAGTAACTCTTGAAAATTGCGTTTTTTTAGTAACTAAAAACGCAATTTTAAAAAATTGCACGAAATTCTTCCATATGGTTGATTTTTTTTCAGATTTTTATTCCATCGAGAAGTGTTCGCAATTCCTCTCTGAACTCTCGTGGGGTCAAACTGTCCACAAATACGACCTTAATTATAAATTTCTTGCATTCCACGAACTGTTGTATGAACGCAAATTAGTGGAGCGAAAGAAATCCAATTTTCGGAACCAAAAATACATAAAATAAATTAATCAAATTTGTTCACTAGCGAACTGGATTGTTAAATCAAACTTTGATTCCTTTTCATGAATCCTTTTCGAGACTGGTTTTTTGTCCAATGCAATACAATCCGACACACGTTTGCAAATCCTTGTCAGAATTTCGAAATTACACGTCGACTCGATACCTCTAAACAGAATGCTAGCTAATAATTCAAGAAAAAAAATGTGTATCGTCTTTTCAATCGAGGGGTATCCAAAACGACAGGTGGTCTCTCCGTGTGTTTCGATTGGTGTCCGCTGCAATCGCCTGCCTAAACGATCGAAGATTCCCTGTAAATATACACATCGCAACAATCGACGAGGGGTTCGTATCGCCATTAAGAGTGTCGAGGCGAGTGTTGCAAGTGTTGGAGGGTCGCGTAATTCGGTAACTCGTCGGCGGACTCCGTTCTCGTGCCCGCCGCGTTCCCGGGGAATCCCCGCGGCGTCGCTATCACAGCACCGGCTGCAAGTCGTAATTGGCCTCGGGCATCTGTGATCTCGGATGCGCTCGACACATCCGAGTCGAACATCTCGACAGACTGTTCTTTGTTTCTGCGGTTTAGAGCGAGGGTGCGAGACATTTATATCAAAGCTGCAACTGCACCAGCAGAGAGAAATGAATATTAGGGGAGAGTAGACGAATACTGGTCACCTAAGGGACAACATTAACATCTCAGCTGCAAAATGCAATTTCGATGAAAAAAATGTTTAACAGAGACGAACTTTGCCATTACCTCTGCCAAGTTAAGCTATGTATAAAAAAAGGCCAAACTGGAAATTTTTATACGAAAAACAGACCAACTTTACAAACGGCGCCAAACCACCTAAAACGATGAAAATCGAACTATTCCTTTTATCGGCGTGTCATGATAGATGAAAGCTAGTCAGGGAAGACGTTAATAGCTATAAGGATAGCATGCGCTAAAAGTGATTGTAGGGTATGGAGCAAGTGTTGCGGGGTATGAGAAAAATGCGAGCCGTGTGTGCACGTGTGCTTTTTTACGCGTGTCAGTATTGACCTACAACGGTCACGAGGTGTGTTCAAAGCGAGAAAGCAGGTTGGTGAAAATCCAAAGCTATTGAGTAGCGAAGGAATATTTATGCTGGTACTAATTACATACCATGTTCTTTATAAAGAGAGAAGGAGCTGTAAAAGGCGAAGAACGCTGTACTGTGGAATAACAAAAAAAAAATTCGAACCACTCCTTTTCTCCCGACGTAGGTGACAAAATAAGTCTGAAATAATCTGAAAATCAATCAGCTCGATTTGAGCAGTTATTAATATGAAATCAGCCAGGTCGGAGTTGCCCACTCACCGGTATTCCCTCCCACATGCTGAGTGGCCGAGACGCCGAGAAAATCGGAAACTGAGGGAGTTGGCACTGCTCTATATCGCGTACAAAGCTACGAGCCAACATGCGACACATTTGGGCGAGTGGAAACTCCGGGTATAGCCGTAGAGTCTCCGGGCGCGACGGCATCAGCGTACAGCAGAGTTGAGCGCGCCCGAGACGGAATGAATGGAATTAGTGAGCGAGGCTAGCTGAATAATATCGGCTCTATCTGCGGGGGCGGGCAAGGCAGAAGGAGAGAAACAGATGGACGAGGAGAGTGCCGGGAGGAAGGAGGAAAGAGGAAGCCGGTGAGTCCCGCGAGCCGACGGGACTGAAGCGTATCTGCACGGAGTATCTCTCTCTCCATAGACCGGGAGCGGAGCAGAATCCAGCGTGCTCGTCCGCCGCTCTCTAGCTGGAAACCAGCTTTCCTCTCCTTTACTTTAATCCAACCTTCTTCCTTCCCTGCCGCCTTCCACTTCTGGCTCGTCCGCTTCAGCCACAGAGAGGGACGAGAGAAAAAAAAATCGGGAAAAAAACGGTCGGAGCAGCGGAGCTGTGTGCGCGCTGAAAGCTCGTGGGGAGGCTGGGAGTGAGACGAGACTGTGGAGGTACGAAGGAAAACTGCGCCGCTCGAAAAACAGGAGAGAAAGATGGAGACGATCTTTTTCGCTTGCACACTCGCGATGATCAAAGCTCCGTTCGCGGAGATCCTACGGCATCCGGGAGAGTATACATTCGTCCAAGTGGTCCCCAGCAAAGAGTCTCTCATCTATTTCACTCGTTCCCTGTATGCGCGAGAGGCCAAGGGATCAGCCAGGAGCTTCAGCTACGTGAAAAAGCTCTTTATCTCCGGTGCAGACTCCATTTGCACAAAATGTTATCTCGTGACTCGGACATACTCGACGTATAGGACATTCATATAGAGTCCCTCGGTCGAGAGGGAAAGAGAGCGGGAGGAGGAAAGAGAGAGGCGGAGGGATTGTGAATTAAGTCCGGTTTCTCAATAGTTGAACCTTTTCAGTGGTGACCTGATTATACGAGATTAACTCGTCTTATCTCGCGTCGACGAAGCGTCATACTCGATGACCTCGTGTGTGCACACTCAATGGACTTTATCCTTTTATTCACGTTTTTTTGCTTAATCAAAGAGTTGTCGGACATTTCTTTTAAGCCGTTGAATTTCATGTAGAGTTTCAAAGTCTCTTCATTTTTTTTGCGTGGAACGACTCAACGAAATTTAACACTGAATGACCTCGAGTATGTTAATGGAATGCACTGAACACTACGGTTTCATTTCTTTACAGTTTTACTTTTGAGTCACCGGAAATTAGATTTAACCGGGTGATTTTATTTACCGATTTTCAACGGCTTATCTTGTGCCTTAGATGATGAATATAATTTATGATTTATATTGACGAATGTAGCTCGGGAGTATCGTAGTTCAAAAATAGCTATTCAAAATATTTTGTACGTGTCATCGTCCGGTAGGCTTAACGTGCCTCCCGAATGCTACTTAAAGGACGCATTCGAATATGTGTAAATTATAGGACATAAGAGATGCAAATATGTTGCTCCGAATGATCGAAAAAAAATCTGTCGTAGAGCGAACCCGGATGAGATTCTCGGGGACACGATAATCTACGGGACAAGAGGGCAATCAGAGGACATCCTGTTATCCCTCGGGAAACACCCATACTTAACAAACTCGGTGGATCCACGCCGTATAGATTCCGTGGCAGTGAGGACCTGCCTTCGACCAAATCGGATTCATATCTTCGAACCCACGAGAGTTATAACTTATAACTGCTTCCGTGCGACGTGTATCTTTTCGGGTCTTCAACTGGCCACTTTGGCTACCGAAGATCTTCTTTTCACATTCTCATCTCCCTAGTCTCGCGCCGCACCCTTTTCTCATCAGCGACAGACCTATATATGCACCAAAGATTCTTCTCGGCGATCCCGTCGACGGATATTGCCTGGGGATCCTAGATGCTCGATTATGCATTTAATTTTTTTTTTCTACTTTAGAATGTGTGACAGGAAAATAAAAGTGCTGTCTTCTCCCGACGTCTACGCTCATGACGACTCCTCGGGCGCTGTAGCTTTATCCCCAAGTTGTCGAATTCATCTGCGAAAATCACTGCAGAGGCAAGCATGTACACAAGGTGGAATTGTTACACTCGACTCATGCGATAGACAAATTCAAACGAGTAGGCGCGTCGCACTCGTTTGTCGAAAATAATGTCACAGCTGTTAAATTCAAATTACCATTATTTTGTCCTGTGCATAGTTAAGTATCGTAAAAATGGTGAAGTCAAAAAGATAAAGTTTAGACGTAAGTCTAATGAATAAACTATGAATAAATAATAATTATATTTTTCCTATCAATTTCTCTGTTCTATTCTGCCGATTTTTGCAAATACCTTGGCACCTCCAACTACCCATCCAGGGACTCAACTAACTCATTGCCATTAGAGTTGGTTAACCAAGTAAAAGTATATTTTGCACAACCACAAGTTTATTAGGTCTCTTAAAACTAATTCGTGCCCATCAATACATAAATTTAAGTTCATAATTCAGAGCCCTGGAAGAAACTCAGACTGCGTCTTACGATCAAATCGTGAAACCAATTTTACAAATAAAGATAGACGAAAATAAAGGCCTAAAATAAAATGCAAATTTGTCTCACTCCGAGCAATGCAGTCCCATCTGATCTTTACCCGAAATTGTCAATAGATAGAAAAAAAAATTATGCGTACGAAATGATTCCACGCGATGTTCTAATGAATGATTTTTCCCTCCAATGAATGAAGCCTGGCGTGGGTCTTCGAGGAATAATCAAGTCCTGGTCGTATCCTTGTGGTCTCTTCGTGGCCCCCGAAGTTGTCGGAGTCCGCTAAAACATTCCATTCCCGAAATCGTTCGGAGTCATTCATGCGACCGGTGATCCTTTGCACCCCGTCGCAGAGGAGAGAAACACGCCCGTGTATAACCCTCCACTCGTTCTCTCGACCCGGTGACGAGGGTTCGCCCTGCCGCGAAGTCGCTCGTTTGTCACTGACACCGTTCTCGTCCTCCTCCGTTCTCGTTGTCGTTTAACCTGCGGCGTCGAGGTTCCTCGGACGATCCTAACGAATGGCTTAACTAACTTAACGGTACCGTGGTCCAGCCTGGGTCGACGCTGCTGATGCTGGGCGAGGGTGTATCACGAAAAGCCTTGCGGTATAATCCGTTAGTTTTATTCAATTTTTAAATATAGAATTTAGTTTGCACTGTTTAAGGTAGTTATCGCGCAATAGGGGAAAATTCGTGTGGAGGGGACAGGTCGCATGGTGTGCGCGGCGAGGGGTTGTCCACTGCTGCGCGTCGTACCAGAGTCAGGAACAATATAAAACAATCTTTACTATTTTCTATCTCCGTAACTAGATGCTTGAATTACCTTACAATTTTTCGTGAAGGATCGTTAAACATTCAACTAATGTACAAAAAAAATATTGAAATCGTAAGAAGGAATTATTTACGGTGATGGAGAAAGTAATCAAATTTGCACGATAGATAGGAAACGCCGTGTATAAGGACTTTTTCGAAAATAGCAAAAACTTGCATTCTAGATGGTCAATAATTGTATTAAAATTTACATGTTTTCATGAAGCATTGAATAACAAATTCGTAAAGTTTTAACGATTTCGTATGAAAATCGTTATCGCGCGATAACTACCTTAAGTTACTCGCTAATTGGTGTTCGACGTGCAAAAGGCACCCCGGCCAAGCCCGGCCCACTTTTATCAAAAATTGTAATTGATTTTTTTCTCACCGGTGGAAACCCTTACCGGTTCAAAGCAAATTCTTACACAAGGCGGATATCTATTCGGCTTCACGCAAGAATTTACTCTTGACCGTCCGAGGTCTGCATCGTTGAAAAAATGTATTGCAGTTTTTATTACTGTTCGCGGTATAAGACCTTCGTCATGCAGTTTCTATTGGCAAAGTTTCTCAGAGGAGTTCATCGTTGTAAAGTTGGAAACAAACTACACACACGCAGCAATGTCTCTGAAGCTCGATTGATGGCCAAACATTACGAAAATTTATAAATTTCGAGAATCCGATGACCAGGTGATGAGATTGATATCCCGGTTGGCGCGTTTGACATCGTACAACCCCCAAGTGCCTCCGTTCGGCTCGCGTTCTCAGCCCTCCTGGGACGTTCTGTGTGTGTGGAGGACGCGCTGAAGGACCGCCCGTCGGCGTCCATCGAGCTACCACTCCCGCTTATCCCTCAGGACGTGCGGGTGCATCCTTCCTAGGCGAGGCTCGCTCCCGCTCTCTTCACACCGATAATATATTAGTTACATCCTGGACACACGCGACGCTCGATGCCTCGAGGAAAAAAATAAATAAAAAATATCGAGACAAGCAAATCGTGTTTCCAGGAAGCATCGTTTTCCCAGGTAAAACTTCCCACTCATCAATCTTCGAGTCACTTTTTTTCAAACCAATCCTCATTCGTCCCATAAATAATACTCGTGAAAATGTTTCTCCGCGAGAAAAATGAAGACACACAATTGACGCAATAATCGCAAACAAATGTGGTCGCAGCCGATGAATACCTTGGTTTTCGGAATAGAGATTCGTGCCTCCTGCCTCCTGCCACCGACACGTATACCACAAATACAGTCACGAGACTGCGTTGAACGACGGAAGACGAGAGAACAGTTGGGGAATAGAATGGAAAAAAAATATAAGAAAAGGGAAGAGCGATGTTGAAAAAAAAAAAATCGGGAAAAAATGAAGGGAGAGTCGTGTCGTCGCCAGGGTGCTGCACATTTTGTCGGGTTTGTTGCAACAATGGACATGCACAATGCTCGCCAAATTACGGGCCTCCCAGTCAAAATATGTCCTCCACGTTGCCCGCGCGGCCACGAGAGAGCCCCCAGCAGGACTCTAATCACGCCTGCCATCTACGCGGGCTCTGTTTGCTGCTGGATAGACTCCGAAGAGAACGTGGAACGAGAGAGAAACGCGAACGAGTGAGCAATAGCTTCGAGTTCGAACTAGCGCTACGAGAGACGGAGAGAGAACGGTGAATATAACCGGAGAGACACGTAGTTTAGTTAACGGAGGGAGTATGGAAGGACAGAGACGAAAGTGAGCGCGAAGGAGGCTGCAGCAGCGCGGCTCTCTTTCCTTCTCGCTCGACATCGGGTGACCGCAAACTGCGGGGCAGCTGTATTTTGAGTTATCGTGAATCGCCGATCTGTGGATTTTCAGTTTTTATACGGGGAGGCTGAGAGAACGAGCGAGACGGAAGGAGCTCCAGAAAAGACCCCCATGGGGCGCATGCGCTTTCGCTTCTTTTTCCTTTTTTTCTCAATCTCCCTCTTCCTCCCCTCTTTTCTGCCTATCTGTGATTCTTCACGTACACGCGCGCTGCTTTCACGAGACGACCACGTGCCTACTTGAAAAAAATCTCGGTGAGGAGAGAGCGGGAAGACTGTTGCGTCTTGATGGACGCGGGTACGGCCAAAACTTACCAATGATTGAGTCGTCGGTGATTGGTGGGCGACGCGTTTTTGCCAATTTTGATCATTTCTGCGGAACTTGGACCTGATCGACTACTATCTTACTGTGCGCACAATACACTTAGAAAAAAACATGGTATTTCCTACTATAACGAATAGTTCCCAGAGGGGACGTCTATATAGATAGTTCGCGATACTATATATTCAATTGATTTAACTATAATCATAGTTATAACTATAATTTTTGGTAATTGTCGTAAATGTAAAATATAGACGTCCCCCCTGGGAACTATTTACTATGTAAGCTTTTCTCAGTGTAGCGTCATTCCACGTTTTGTATGGCATGCGAGCACACTGTACACTTCTCGCACATGTCTATATTGATGTAAAAAGGGCTTGTCCCGTATACCATAGTAATAAATAAATAAATGTTGTTCCATGTTCGTCCGTCAAATATAAAACGTTTTCCAAGTTTTAAAAAACGCAAAAAACGGTTCCAAAGAGTTCTACAAAAAAGAAAATTAGAAAAAATTCTCACGCGAACAGGACGTTTGAGCCTGGAATAACCGTCCAAGGGATAATGACATCTTCCACAGCGAGATTTCAAATTCGTTCTTTCCCGACGATCAAAATATGTCAAAACGTACCATAAAATAATAAAAGGAACTTGAAACGGCCGTACACAATCCTGACAGTGGACGAATTGTATACTATAGTAATAAATAAATAAATGTTGTTCCATGTTCGTCCGTCACATATAAAACGTTTTCAAAGTTTTAAAAAATGCAAAAAACGGTTCGAAAGAGTTCTAAAAAAAAAAGAAAATTAGAAAAAATTCTCACGCGAACGGGACGTTCGAGCCTGGAATAACCGTCCAAGGGATAATGACATCTTTCACGGCGAGATTTCAAATCCGTTCTTTCCCGACGATCAAAGTATGTCAAAACGTACCATAAAATATCAAAAGAAACTTGAAACGACCAGACACAAGCCCGACAGTGGACAAATCGTTCCAAGTATCCACATTCCGCGGCGATTCGCACTCCTATTCCTATCGCTTGTCCGAATCTCGCGCCAGAGATTCGATCTCGAAGAGGCTTCCTCGCTCATTTCCCATAGCCCAAAGTGTGCATGCGCTCGCCTACGATCACCAATGAAAGCGTCTTTGGACACGCCATCGGCGCGCGGAGCTTCGGGACGAGCGCTTACGAGTTTGTGCGAGTCGCGAGAATGGCAGAGCTCAACGAAACGGGACTCTCCCGCTCTTCTCCCGTTCCGTCGGGGTTTTTCGTCGGCGCGCGGAGGAAGAAAAACGAGCGAGAGTACGCGCGCGAGAGAACGCGTCGGGCAGCTGTCGCCCGTTTTTCGAGGCCCATTGTCAAAGCAATGTTTGAGTGTTCCCGAACACAGAGCGGAGAACCACCCGGTATTGTCCTCGCCGAGATCCAACGCGATTACGCGATCGCCGATACGATCTCATCTGCATCCCTCTCGGCTCCTGCGTCTCACTCGGGCGCTGTACCTTAGCCACCACCCCTCGAACTCCGCCACCCTGCCAGTAGTTACGGCCGACACTCGCGTCTGCGCCCGAGTTTATGTACCCGAATCAAACATAGCCGCGTTGCCCTGCGGTTCGCCGGTGAGGCGATGGAGTCGACTTCATCCTCAGCTACCACCACTACGATAGTTCTCCGACATCGCGATCGCAACTACGCTCGCCAACAGGATAGAGATTATCGCCAAGATAACGTCATCCGAGATCCGCGGTCTGCGAAGTCGTTTCGTCCAACCGCGACATCCTTATTAAGGACCCCGCGGATTGGAGGGGTCGCAGAAAAAACCGGAAAGTTCCAAAGGAATCGGTTCTCAGTAGTGTTGTAACACGGAACCGCGTTGTCTCGCTATTGCTTCGGCCTAGTGGAATTGGTGCAACCACGGATTCGGGGTTGCATCGTAGTCGCAGTCGCACTAGGGTTGACTAGACATCCACGAGTTGCAATGACTGTGACGAGACTCCGGGTATACTGAAATGAGACTGATCGCTTTGTTCAAATTTTTAACCTTTATAAGCGACTCTGTTTTGATGGACTCGAGTAATCCCCATGCAACTAAAAATCAAATAAATAGACTGTACAACGATGGTTACAAGGGTTACAGAAAAACGACGCCAAAATAAACGTTACCTAGGAGTCTATAGCAAGTTACAATTTGGAACATTATGCATTAGTCTATTGAAGTCTGCCGATGGTCGCCTCAGTTCCGTTAGGGCGCGGACATGGGGGTTTTATTTATTTTTTTTTTTTTAAATCATTGACTGTAGGAAAGCCCGTGCGGAGCTGTGGGTGTATTGTACACGGTCGAAGAGTTAATTTGCCGGTTTGCTTTCAGTCATTTAGAGATTCGCACGCCGGCAACGTTCCCGCCTGGGCGTCGGTCCGACGAGACGTCGGTCCCTCCGGCAAAACGGATTACGCTACTACTACACACTGCAGCCCCAAGTGGTTGTGAAGGAGCGAGCGAGGAGTATTAAGAACCGTGAAACGACTTTCGATGGCTTCCAGAAGCTACAGCCTCGGGGGGCTGTCCTCTGCCTCTGCTAATTACGTCATTAGGACAAGGCGGCCACTCGTCACGTTCGTGTCTCGCTGTCGGCCCAATGAGTCATCATTGAGATCGTCGGTGAAAAGCAGCCTAAAAAGTGCCTTTTTTATCTTATACATTTTTTTTACATAATTTGCCCTTTGGGAGAAATACTACAAAATCGTGATTTTTTCCGACGAACTGTAGAACACATGTTCTCCGGATTTTCAGGTATCGTAAGATTAAAAATTAAGGGCGGTACACTGAGAGAAGGATCTCGAAAGACTAACAAGTCATATGGTAATTTTCAACCGGGCAAAACCAGCGCCACCGCCAGCGATATGTGGAATTTTCACAGGAACCATGGCAATTTTTACCCAAACCCATATGCTAATTTGTCCAGAAGGCGATAAAACCTGGCGATTTCAATGTTGTTAAAGATGTGAAGAAAGTAGCGATGCACCACGTAGCGATACCCAGACCATAATTCGTTAAAAAATAGTTTTGTTAAATAAGCGACACAAGCGTTCGTCACTTATTTGAATATACGAGCCTGACCTTTTATTTCCCGTGTCATTAACAATTTTAGTTTGTACTTTTGTATCTAAAACTAAAAAATTAACAAATAAAAAATTATGTAAGTTTGTCGACAATAAGTTGTTGTAAAAAGTACAACTTTGTTTTACTTTTTAGTGTAGAGCGACACGCTACCGCTCGACCGCCCAAATTCGCCCCTAAGATCCTTCTTCCGGTGTGCTCTCCATTGAGAACTAATCTAACAGCATTCGACGTAAGCCCGCTCTACTTTCGGGCAACGGGACGATCACCTCGGCGGCGACCAGGCTAAGTACGTCGGTACCGAGAGAGCGAGAGCCCCGTGGATTAAAAGAGGCTAATCACAGCACCGGGTCTCCGATCGCCGTTTCGCTCACCGAATATCTCGGGAGCCTCTTTGCAGCTCCGTGAGATACGCCCCACTTAGCCCCCGGCCTAATTGCCGATCGGGCCTCGAGGGCCTCTCTTCCAAGGACACGAAAACAATACCGAGATTATAGCCTCCTCCCCCACCTCGCTCCAAGTCTCTCACCGATCATTCGAGGATTTTCCGCGAGAACCGAGATTACCAGAGTTTCGCGAAGTGCGACTTAGATGTCCTGCGTTACGAGCTCACGCTAATTGCCACCTGACTGCGAGTTTATTGTCCTCGGCTTCGTTTCCCTTTGAGAAAAATTCTCAACCACCGAATCCAACTCACTCCCCGCGGCCCGCGCAAATTGACGTAATCGCGATTAAAAACAATCATTCAGAGATACAGAGAGGGGAAAAAAAACCGCAAGCTCCCGATAGAGTCTTCCGGATCCGTCGTGGGGGCTCGCGCTCTGCGCGCAGACCAGCGCAGACATCGCGCTGGATGAGGGCGCGATCAGGAGAACGGCGAAGGGTACGTACACAAAGAGAATATAGCACAAGAGGACGGAGAGTCACAGAAGCGTGGAGAATAGCGACTGAGAGACGTACATTGGAGGACGGATAATGGAGAGAGAGTGAGCGAGTGGTACGTGACACAGACGTCACATTAGATTTGGAAGCGCGCGGCATGCCCACGGACAAGCGTATCTCTCGCGCATCTAGCCCTTTGCTCTCCCTGGCAGCACTTCGCTTTTCGGCGACACGCAGATATGAGATTATCTCGATCTACGGCTAAACAGCGGCGAGAGAGAGCCGTGGCCGGCCGAAACCCCCCCCCCCCCTCTCTCCTTCGGATAATATAGATAGCATTCACGTGCAACCCCTTCACTCCACTCCAATCCTCTATGTCTTCCTCTCACCCTCTGTACTCTCTACGGGCGTATGTATATACGCGGAGTCTGTATACTCTGTACCTCTGTGCTCTCTCTCGGCCATGCCACTCGGCGTCCTACCGGTGAATTCAATAACGCGCCCTATGGACGGGACTCACTGAATGAGCGCATTGTTGCTCCCGGGAAGCAATGTGCGAGCTACCGAGAGCGAGAGATGGAACACGATGGGCCAGAGATGCGGGAATCCTCCGGGACAACCGGCAATATATATATTATATACCTACGTGCATACTTGGTAGATACGCACGGTATGTGCCGCCGACCGAGAGTTTCGTACACAGGGCTGGTATCTAATCATCGCAATTACGCTGACGCAAAGTCGTCGACGATCGCCGAATTTATGTAAATAAATACACCCTCGTCGAGGACAATTTATATTGTTCTTTAAACATTTTGTAATTTGTAAATTATAATTTGATGCAACTGTGAGAGTACGTTATGCAAACATAAAAAAAAAATTATTGCAAATAAATAGATAACATTGGTAACCTTCGGCGGGTCCGAACGAATAGACATGTGTGCATACAGATATGCGTATTCTAAACGCTTCTTGGTCGTGCGCACTCTCTGTTAACCGTTCCGTATAAAGATGCTAGTAAAGATATGAGTTTCGATCAGGAGTTTCGTACACAGGGTTGATATCTAATCATCGCTACTGTGGTGACGCAAAGTCGTCGACGATCGCCGAATTGATATAAATCAATTTACACTCGTCGAGGGAAATTTATATTGTTCTATTTAAAATTTTGCAATTTGTCAATTATAATTTGATGAAGCTGCGAGAGTTCGTTATGCAAAGACTAAAAAACATTGTTTCATTAAATGAAGGCTGAAGGAGGGTCGATGGCCCTTTGCCAAGGTGTATAATTAACATAGGAATAAAACTAATATAAGGAGACACTTGTAAAAAATTTTTAAGGACTGGCAATAAATCTCTTTTCCTACTACTAGAAAATGACACTGTTAACTTTCGGCGGGCGCGAACGAATACATATGTGTGCATATAGACATGCATATTCTCTACCCTTCCGTATAAATACATGAGTTTCAACAAAAAATTTCGTACAAAGAGTTGATATCTAATTGCAATTATGGTGACGCAAAATTGTCGACAATCGCCGAATTTATGTAAATAAATTTAGACTCGTCGAGGAAAATTCATATTGTTCTTTTAACATCGCGCACAAGTTGTAGTTTAAATTTTTATGAAACTATAAAAGTACCCCGAGTAGCAATTTTTACGATGTCACAAGAGAGCGGTCTGTGGGCTTACTTATGACCATCAAAACGTTATCCATAATCTGTCGCCGTCCGAAATAGTTGACTTTGGGACATGGGACAGTTTACGGATGACATTTAGGCCGTTATAAATAAACCAACGGTCAACTTTTTCGTGACGTCTGAAAAATTGTTGCTTGGAACGTTACGCAAGGACAAACGATTTTTTTTCAAATAAATAGAAAATGGCGCTGTTAACTTTCGACGGGGCCAAGCGAACGATTGAGCGAAAGAGCGAAGTAATTTTTCTCGTGACGTGCGTGCACGCCGGTTCTATCTCGAGAGAGGCTAAACGAGCTGTCCGATGGTGAAAATTTACGGTCATTTCCGCAACCCCGATCGATTATCCCGTTGCCGGCTCCGCAGCTCTCTTTCCTCCCTTTTGCGCCACTCTCGCCACCGCACTTCATCCACCGATTACGCTCGTTAGGACTCTCTCTCTCTTCCTCTGCGTTTCTATCCGACAATCGGGGGGTGGAAAAAAAAGATTTTCAGGAAAACGCCGGAAGTCGATGCCGAGAGTCCCCTCTCAAACGAGCATGCAATCTTTCACTCTTCGCCTACCTCGAGAGTTCCGGATCGATTTTCATTTTCTCAAACACGTTATTATGACTCTCGTTAATTTTAACATTCCAGTCATCGTTATTGTGTTTTTTTTTTCTTCATTTTATTTTATGACGTGAGAAAGAAAGTTCGCCCGAAAGATTCACGGAAAAGATTCGAATGCCCGTAAAGCTCGTCGATACACAGAGTCGACAGACAACACCCGCCTCGACGGCCGCGCTCAACGGAATCTCGGATAAGAATAAGAATAATAAAATAAGAATGAGAAGCAGCGAAACGATGGAAGGTAAGGTTTCGTGAGCGCGAGTACTCTGGTCCGATCACGAAATTGCCCAAAGCGTTGCAATAAGCCATAAAGATAGCGTTGCATGGATGTATAGACATGTGTGTACACATATATGCATACTCCATACGTCGTCTTGAGCCACTCGCACACTCGGTTAACCCTTCCTTATAAAGATATGTGTATCCCGGCGTACCGAGAATAATTATAGACGGGGGGCCAGCCAGAGCGCGCGAGCACGCTTCGTAAACCCCGCAGATTCATCCGCGAGATGCACTCGTCGGCCTTCTTCCTTCCTCGTATCGTTTTCTTTTTATTTTTAGATTTTTTTTTCGTTTCTTTTCTTTTTTTCCTCATCGTTCTCAGACTCGCTCCCCCGTCCTGCTCGCACTCTTAAGCATCTCGTATATCGCCTTAACGACTCGAGTACCGCCTGTTTTATTCCCCAGTGCAAAAAAAAAAAAATGAATATTGAAAAAAGAGAATACTCCAGAAGACGGAAACATTTCTTCAAATATCACGATAAATTAATGTTTGCGCAGAATGGATGGCTAATTTAAGCCGGTGGCGGAAGGTCTGAGGGGGCTGCTCATTAATTGAAAAACATCGTTGCGTCTGCGTGAGACACCGAGCCGGACAGGGTTAATTTAACACAGCAAACAAGCTGTCCTTTCGGTTAGGTGAATATTGCTTGCCGTCGAGAATTACATATTCATCTCCGGGAGCGTCCCTTTCGTGCCTCTCTAATGGCAAGGGCGTGTGCTCGCTGGTGCAAGAAAAAAGCCAGCTTGTCGATCGTCCAGTTACGATACGAAAAAAATATGAAATTATCGCGTGTAATAACCGGGAATCGACTTATAAATCGCAGGTGTGCGATCTCGCCGTACAAGAGCCGGGACACGAGCTTGTAAGTCGCCTCGGCTCGTTGCAATAACGACAGGGGCTCTCTCGGTCTCCGTAGGCTCGCCGTGATAACGAATATGCGCAGGTGCATCCACGTACGGTGCATCAAGGCGCTTCCTCAAAGACACCTGAGCAACGATCACCAATCTCGCTTGTGCACGATAAAGTTTCCTCATCGGATATCAAAATAGCTCACGAAGATCGTAAACCCCGAGCTCGCCGGTGGAGTATCTGAACGTCGCTCACCCATAACAAAAACCCTTTATATCTTAATTATGAAGTGAAGTTTCTGAAAAAAGAAAAAAAAACTATAAAAATCTTCGATAGATAGTGGATAGTCGCCTGCCGACTTGGACCGGCGCCAAAGTTGAAACGGTGCGATGTTTCGACGATAAAAATTGAAGAACGGCTGCTCGCTTTTTTACCGGACTGCGAAGTTGTTCGGCGAGCGGCGAATCGGCCCTTCTTCAAATTTTTTATCGCCAAAAAATCGCTCCGCTCCGACTTGTGGCGCCGGTCCAACAACAGCGACTCTCCGGTGTAAACTTCGCGACGTCGACTAGCAAATAAAATACTAGCAAATGCAAATAAACAAACATTGGGCCTGGCACCGAGCGAGGTCTCCCACGAGCTCCTCTCATCTATCTCACCGTGCGAATCTCATCTCCGTGAAGGATCTTCCGAGAGAGGCCTTCAAAGTCCGTCGAAAAAGGAGCAACGAGAAAAAGCTTGCGAAGCGGCAGAACGGTCATCGGGCCTCGAGATTGATCCCTCTCACCACCGGATGAGGAATTTTTGTAACCAATGGAAACTACAGTTGGAGGAGGGTAGATCGGAAGATCTGAGACACAGAGAGAAACTGGAGTATGACGAAGGCAGCAGTGTTTACAGGGCTTAGCGAGGTGTAGCCATTGTCGAGCCGCGACCAACGCTCTCGCATTACGCGGCTCTCTTTATTTCGGCGCCAACTCTTTTTGTCTGCCGGCCCGTGGATTACAGGCTGATCCGGGATGGAGACAGCGGGACAGCAAAGATGGGCGAGAGGTTCGAAGGGCGTCGGAGGATCGCAAGTGTAGAAGAAACTGCCGGAAAGCGTAGTTGGCCTCGGTTGGAGGTGGAGAACATGGATGAAACTCTCTCCGAGGGCCCCGGAGCTCTCTCCCTCGTCCTCTCAGCGAGGATCCTTCAGTTTTAGAAGCTCCGGAGTGGCCCCCTCAGCCGTGGACAATGCTACTGGGCTGAGACAATGCCCGCGAACGAGCCCTCCGGCTCTTTGCAGAGCCGCGTACGGTCGGTGCTCGAAGGTGTCCGTCGGCCGAAGGATTTCCAGGCTCGTCAGATTCGGAGATCTATCCTGGTGATTTCGCCGATAAGGTCTATGTAGAGCAGCTAGCGGTGAAGTGTATATAGAGAGCTCCCGAGAGCGAGCTAAGCCCTGGAAGCGGCGCTATGCCCCAGAAAGCGTGAGAGGCCGCGTGAGAGAGCAGAGCGAATTTTCATCCCCAAAAACCGTTGAGTGCCGGAGCGGTTCTTCAAAAGCATTTTTTTTTCTCGATCCTCACCCTCGTCTTCTGCACCTTCCCCGACTATTTTTTTCCTTCCTGAAGTTTGGGCGGCAGCTGGGAAGATCGCCTGGACGAAGAGGAGAAGAAAAGTTTAGTCATTAATGTCGATAAGGTAGTTCCGAGCGATATGGCCAAGTTTTGTTCTATGCGAACAAAAACCGATGGCTTGACCATATCTTCTCGGTGTTTCGGGCGATGTGGCAACATTTTGGGACCGAATGCTGTTCGGCATTGAGGAGACAAACTCAAATCTCAGGGTGTGAAAAGTTTAGCCATTAATGTCGATAAGGTAGTTACGAGGAATATGACCAGGTTTTGTGCTAAGCGAATAAAAACCGATGGTTTGGCCATATCGCCAGGGAGTTTCGGGCGATGTGCCAATATTTTGGAACCAAATGCTGTGCATTGTGGATTCAAAAACTCAAATCCCAGGATATGGCTGAGCTATCGGCTCGCCTTCTAAGAAGAAGCAACGATTGACCAGCTCACCAGGCAAGCCATATCGTCCTGAATTAGCCTATAGGAAGAGCGAAGAAGCTTTTTTCGGTCGATCGGAAAACAGAATCGGAGGACAAAACCGAGAAATGGAGACGTAAGTTTTACCCCGTTTCTCTCGTGTTAACTTTACACCGTTACCCTTTGTCCGTCCAATTACTTTTCCTCCACCTGCAGACTGCTCGTCCGGCTCTCGTGTCCTATCTACACGTGACCAGAGAAAACAATTAAACACAGAACAAACGGGGAATACTTGGACAATGCACGGAGAGGCCGTTATAGTTATACGGAGCGAGGTGTTACCGTGTTGTATGCCGCGGAGGTATGGAAAGCGAAGTTGGGCGAGACGTGCCCTCCGGAATGCCAGAGTTAGGAAAATTCGTATACAAGTTCGTTAACGTACGAGCGAGAACGAGGAAGAGAACGACAATCAACTCTCGCGGGCCAGACTGCACTCGTATATCTTCTTCGTGTAACCCGCGTCTCGGGTATGCATGATTTTTTCTTTTTCTTTTTTTTAGCTTTTGACGGTGCAACTTTCTATCTGTATGTACAACTTTTCTCCACCTCCTTTTCA
This sequence comes from Ichneumoninae sp. B BG-2022a, assembly GCA_030522725.1. NCBI lineage: Eukaryota > Metazoa > Arthropoda > Insecta > Hymenoptera > Ichneumonidae > Ichneumoninae sp. B BG-2022a. Next base: position 2,683 of record JAPYZD010000228.1, on the reverse strand, counting down.
TTCTTTCCATCGTTGCACGACTACCGCGTCCGCAAAAAATTGTCCCGTTTAATTTTGCGGTTTAATTATTTTTTTAATTAAACCGACACTCGGCGCTACCCTCGGTGTCGGTATACACGTGCCTCGCGAGCTCCGCGCTAATATACTCGGGATATATAAGGCTTGCATCGTACGACGCAGGTGCACGAGCCTCGTGTAGACGCGAGGACTCGTTTGCGTTGATGAATAGCGGGAAAATTTATAAGATTAATTTAAAAAGTTCGATCGATAATTCTTTCTTTTTTTTTTAATAATCAACGGTGGACGGTTATTTTAGGGTGGCCCACGTCTGACCCGTTTTTTTTAAAGGTAATTTAATAACAACGAAAATTAATGCGGAAACAGGAAATGCTGTATATTGACTCGCAGCATTTTTTTCATGTTCAAAAAATCTGGAAAAAATAATAAAAAATCAACAAGTTTTTAATGCGAAAAATCATCAAATTGTAGTTTAAGAATCTTTAAAAATAAAATAGACATTTCATGAAACCGGTGCAAAAATTGAAAGTACGTCGTCCATAAAAAACGGTTTTAGTGAAGTGGAAAAAAAATCGATATTTCAAAATTTCAAACATCAAGCAAGGTAGTTGGTCGCTATTTTTCAATATCAGTTTGCAAAATGCAAATTTTCTGAGCCTCGCCTAATGCCAGCAACAATTCATAGAGTGAATGAAAAGGAAAAAAGATCCCGCAGAGATTGCAATTTTGTAAAGTCGCCGCTACTTCCCATAATACGTCAACGACCGGTGAAATCCGCCGACGAATCTCGATATGCGTGCCTATCTACCATGTCTCTGTTCGAGACCGCTGCATGAGCGTCAAGCCTAGTACTCAAAAGCCCGGTACACGAACGGGTGACTCGCGATCGTGTTTTATTTTCTTGCAGAGGGAGTAGAGATATGGCGGGGAGCTTTCTCGTTCTCGCTGTAGGAAGGGTCCGCGCCGTCGCACGTACACACACATAGTAAGTTCGAAAAAAAAAAAAATAAAAAAAAAATCCCACCAACGGGGTATGTTTTCAATGTGAAATACCGCCGTCCACCTATACTATCTTTTTATTCGTATTCCGTTTGCGAACTTCTTTTTTTAAATATCTTTTTTGTTTCAAACTCGTATTTTCATCCCGTTCTCTCTGTTTTCCTCTCTTCGTGCTTTTTTCCTCTCGGAAACGCCGCATCTACCCGGGGGTTTTCCGACGCTCGTGCAGAGCTCCCTGTATATCAAACCCCCGAGCCGAGGGATGATTGTATGCTCGCTCGCTCGTTCGTTCGTTCACCAACCAACCAGCCAGGGTAGTTGCTGGCTCTCTATACGACGACGAACGCAAAAAAAAAGAAAAAGAAAAAAAAATCAGAGAAAAATATAAACGTAGAACGCGACTCGCCTCGGGGCTCGTTTCTACGTGGTCGGTACGTTCGTACTCTATGTTATGTACAGAAACACACTGGGTACATAACTTCGGTTATGTGTCTCACGGTATTCTGTTCGTATGCAATTTCGTCCGTGTGGATACATGCTTAGGTATCCAGGGAGATTCTCGTGCTTGTGGCGTACAGTATGTACAAGTGACCCATGGCTCTTCCGGTATATCGCCGGGGCTGCACTTTCGAGCTATGTACAGCCCCGAGCCGGCAGCCACGTACAGGCGTAGAAGTATAGGAGAGAATACGTCTTACAGTTTGAAGTGCAAAATATGGAGGTCCATCAACAAAGTAGACAAATTTCTAAATTTTTCTCCCCGAGGAAACTTTTGCTTCCATGATCTTTTTTCACGATCATTCAAAGTCAAATTTTTTAGGTGTACAAAAATAAATCCTTTTCAGCCACCACCGGTACTGATATTTTTTTAATGCCCTCCGACTCCGGATATATTCTACAATTTTCCGAAAAACATTGCGGTCTCTTCCACGTCGTTCAGATTAATTTTTCAAATCGTCTCTCTATCTCACAATCGAATATAGAAAAGAGCTGAAACGCAACTTTTTTCGATCCATCGCTTACGCCAACGTTCCGCACAATTAAATACCCCGCTGCGAGTATACAAACTCAGTGCGGCGACGGATTTGCGATAAAGAGAGGAAGGTACCCTGACTTCGGCCTTTTCTAGCCAAATCCGAATAAACGGGAATTTATTTTTTTTAAGAGGAAAAACGAAACAATAATATATATATATTGTCCAACCATTAATATTTTTAGCAGATAGACAAATTTCAAAACATGGAAACTTCGTTTCCATGTTTTCTTTTTTTGCGATTATTGAAAGTTACATTTTTTAGTTGTATAAAAAAAAACCTTTCCAGCCACCACCAAACTGATATTTTTTCAATCATCACGACACCGGAGAAATCCTACAATTTTCCGAAAAATATTGCGATACTCTATTTTGCAACCAGCCCCCAGTTTGCAGCGTTCCCGTTTTGTCCCGGTCTCTCCAACGTCGCCCAGATCAATTTTTCAAATCGTCTCTCTATCTCACGATCGAATATAGGCTAGAGCGGGGCAAAATGGGGCAACGGGACAAAACGGGGTTTTTGGGCAAAACGTAATTTTCCAATAATTTTTGAATGCCCGAATTCACCCTATCGGATACATCAGGCTTTTCTGCCCAGTTTTGCCACCTTGTCCGATCCAAAAATGATTGGAA
>JAPYZD010000227.1:0-67846 GCA_030522725.1 Ichneumoninae sp. B BG-2022a | reverse complement strand
TAAAGATAGTAAAACAAATCAGTATAAATGCAGTGAAACAAATCTGTATAAAGATAGTAAAACAAATCAGTATAAATGCAGTGAAACAAATCTGTATAATGGCAGTAAAATAAATCAGTATAAATGCAGTGAAACTTTAGCTTTTGTCATTCTCAGACTCAAAAGTAATATAAAGAATTTGTTCAAATTATATTTTATATTAATATAAGTTCCAACCCGCATTGATTATATCCAATAAGGAAATTCATTTTATAAGCTGTTGGTCATAAAAAGTCATTGTCTCAATATAAACTACATAAAAAAATTGTCTTTGTTTTTTACATTAATTTTTTATTACACATGTTCTGAATTAGAATTTTTATTTTGATCATTTTTGTACATCCTTAAAAAATTTTTGAATTCATTTTTTATTTATTAAGTTTATGGAATACTTGATTTTTTATTTAATTTCTAATTCATTAATCGCTGAAATTTCTGTATGAGAGAGAGTGGAATTTCTATAATGACTTTTATTGTCTCAAGTTTTTTTTTTAATTTTATCATTACTTCTTTTTCAATTTTTTCTAGAAAGTATGAAATATTACTCAAATAAGATAAAAACCTAGTCTTCATAGGTATGTTATTTCAAAATAACTTCAAGATTTTCTCAGTCATTCACTTTGAATCTTATTTAATCAATACATCCATTATATGTCGGCTATTATTAACACCGTAATTTAAGTTTATCTTCTCTCTGATAATTTAGTTTTGTCAATCCGAGCTTCCAGGCTTATGGCAAAGAATATATCTTGTAAACAAAAATTTCTTTTTAGTGACATAAACTTTATTACACTTAAGCAATGATATTGTCATTCAAAGAAACCCTATAGGAATATCATAAACAGAGTTACAGCTTTCTATCATTCAAAAAATACTTTTTTATATACTGATGATAATATGTCAGTTTCCTAGGGCTCCGAGTCTAGCTTTCATCGGTGGTTCAAAATGAAAGGACTAGAGAATCGCCCAAGACGACAAATAATCTACAAGAATTGTCAGACTGCGTATGCGTATTATTTTTGAATTAAAACAAACACAAGTAAACGTCAATACATATGCACCGTAATGACAAATCTGCACCTGCTTGTAATTGTGATTGCATGTGTTGGTAAGGAAAGTCTGACATGTGTGTATAAATAAGTGATTTGAAACTCTTTTATTGATTATGTCTTCCTATGCTGCTCCTTTAAGCAGCTGCAATCTTTAATTAAGATTCGTTTTTCTCCTTTCATGCGTCTTTCGTACCACTAACACCTCTCGACGCCCCAGGCATTGAAATGCTTTCAAAATCAAAAAGACTCCGACTGTAAGCTAAGCTTCTCGTGCTACAAATCACTGTACATGTCGTAAAGTCAGACAATAACTATTCATGCGCCAATTTTTTTCCACCCTTAATTGTTGTGGTAGTGCAATGTCTGCAGTGCTCGCTAGTGTGCTTTTCAGATTACAAATGTACATTTCAATCATACCTCTCAGACGGTCTATCTAGTCGTTGTGACCTCTTGCATTTGTACATGCATCTTTAAAACGCATGCATGTGTAATCTTAGGATTGGAATACCGAAATTTATACATTTTTCAAAATATCAATTTCTGTTCCTAGTGCACCGTTCACACATTCCGAACACGTCTTATATGAGTGATTTTGAAGGAGTGAGTTTTCGTAATTCACCGGGAATTACATGTTTCGTAAATATTAATGTTTACAATTTTTTTTTAATGAGTACTAATACGTTCATTTTTAGTACGCACTGATATTTTCATATTTATTTTTAGTACGCAATATGAGATTACATGATTGTACGTATTAACATTCAGATGTTTTAGTTTTTTATTCACTTATATTTACATGGACCCTACTTAAAACCTTAGCAATCAAAATAAATTTAGAAAAACCTAAATTACAGACAGTTTCAATTCACGCAAAAATAAAAATATTCTAAATTTTCGCAATTTGTTCGTGCATGCATGGTTACATGTACATCTGCATGATGAAGGTTGGTGTATGTGAGTTTGAATTTTTTCTGTGTATTCACAAAAACACATCCTTAAAAATTGTAAGCATATGCGCTAATTAGTTTTCCATAACTTGTCGTATAAACCAGCTAATTCGCTGAGCGTCTCATATTGGAGACACTAAACTTGAAGCCTGACGCCGACAAAAAAAGCGTTATTGCAAAACGCATTTGCATATGATGCGTCATTTCATCCTCAAATACGGAATTTACCATTCTATTCAAATTTTGGTCAAATTTCTCGGCTACCCGTGGACAATAGGCTTTCCAAAGAGGTTTGAGTAGGTTTTTTGCGGGAGTGTGACAGGCGGTGAGGAGTGGGATTTGTCGTTCATTTGGGCTCTACGACCGAAAGGTCGCTAAATGCAAATTAAAATGCGGTACAACCCTTGTTAGCGCAGTCAATGCGTTTCAGCATAAGATATTGTTCATATGCTCTGGAAAGAATTTCTTCAAAAAAAATTATGCGCAGGTCTGAGTCATACAGTGTCTCGAATATAAACATATCCGAATTAGATATAATGATTCTGCCTCTGGTTGGATAATCCCCCAGCCCAGCCAGCAATATTCATAACATACGTTACAACCATTTTTCTACTCGAGTTTCAATAAATCTGGAATGCCAGCGACAATTATGCAAGGGCTAGTCCTTGAGTTTTCTTATTCCCAGAATACTGATTCAAATGTTTGGGGTTATGTTTAGACCGTTTTAATTACTCATGAAGAGGCTTTCTATCAGAAGAAATGTCCTTTATGAGTTCAGTTGAATCTCAAAAGCCTTTCAGGCAGTTGTCATTTTCTGAAAAAAATTATTTATACTAATAACAAAAGTCACTGCATATGCTCATATAATTAGAATTCTTAACATCGATTATTGTAACAATAAAATTCATTTTTTTTTTTACACCGCAATCTTTACACTGAGACTATTATTCAAAGAAACTTTTGCCTTCCTAGAAAAACATAGCAAATTTGGAGAATTGTTTTTACATTTAATATTGACATAAAAGTGACCTCTATGCACCTCTAACTTTCACTCTCAAAAAATGTCAGAAGTAACTTCTCATAAGAAATTAAACATAAAATTTGAAGCTCGAAATAACCCTCTCTTCTGTATAATTTCGTGGTACTTAAAATCTTTTGACAGTAATTTTTTTACAGAAGAGTAAAAAATTTTTCGAGTATTCCAACATCAAAAATTATTCTTACAGTGGCAGGTGACAAATTATAGGCATTTGTGATAATTTTTTTTTTTTGAATTTGTTTTTTAAAAATTCTAATCAGTCATTCAATTGAGTTTTTCGAACGACAGCTTATATAGATTTTTAATTTTCAACAAGACTGAATAAATTAATATAATTGCTTGAAAAAGGATTGTCAATAATGTTCAGAGCAAAACAGTGTGATTTCGAGTTGTTAAGAGAGTAACCATCAGTATTATAATTCAATTCTGACATGCTTTAATATTTTTTGAGCCTTGGTACTACCTTTAACGTCTTTTGTAAAAAAATGGCTAAATTAAGGTCGCATGACATGAGAATTGATATTGACTTGATTGAAGTGAGTCATATAATAGTCACTTTGTGGCCAATGAGTGACTGAGACAGATATATCTGCATATCAAATAAACACATAATTGCTCATGTCTCACATTTATTATTGTCATTTATTGTAAAATCGAAGTCAATACAATGTTCCATTATGCGATAAAAATTTGGATCTTTATGATGCCATATATATTGGGCGGCTCCACTGAATCCCTTCGTCCACCTCAACTAAGTTGTGAAGCGCCAGCATGTGAAGCTGCCTTGCTAAAGCTGAGAAGTCATATGAGCTCAGTTGTCCGACCGTGTGAGGATCCGTACACTTACTCTTGTGGCTCGTGGCTCAGTTCTTTTGATATAAAAGATTACGGAACTTACAGCTTAGCTCAGTCTTCCGTCACAGAAAAAGGTTGGGCCTTAGCAAAGAGTATTCTAGAAGAGACAAACTACTGTCCTTTCGAGAATGAGACTTTCGAAAAGTGGGATGCAGCCCTTAATTGCTTTTATGATAAATGCAGAACACTTCTATATGCCGATCGACTCGGTGCCGAGCCTTTGATAGAGTTACTCAAAAGTGATGCACCTTTTCTTATAAATCATCTAATGAACGCTACTTTCACAGAAATTGAAGGACGTTCGCTGAGCGTTCTCTATAGGGGAAATGTTCTGTCAAAACGCTTAGGAAAAATGCCTTGGCTCAGATCATATTTGCAACTAGAGGATAACGCCAGTATTGCGAATTTTGCTGAAAATACACTCTATCTTAAGGAATCTGGCTCGGTTTTTTCAGATCCTTCTTTCTTGAAAGTGTTGAGAGATACCAATAGTACCTACTTAGCACATGGGTATAAGGCATTTCTTTATTCAGCTTTTCAAAACTTTTATACAGACTTAAAAGCCACCCCTTGGTCATTAAATGAGCGCGTGAACAATGTTATAAATCTGGAATTTCTTCTTCAGAACATATCCCTTTCCACTGAGTCATTTAATGATAGCCTTTACCTCATCACAGCTGAAATGACGCAGCAATTATTAAAGCCATCTCTCAATTTTAACTTATTCATAGGAAACTTGTTTTCCGCCAAAAAGTCTGGATTATTAAGGGTTGACGATTCGATTCTTATAAAGAAGAGTCCTGATTTTTATTATAGAAGGGGCTCAATATTACGGGAAAGAACTAATTGGGTCACCATACACGATCATATCATGTCCCAAATTTTTTATCAGTAAATTTTATAATTCTTCCGATCAAATTAATTTCAGATTTTCACACCTTTTGTCTGGAAAATACAGAGAATCTAGTAATTTTATTTTGGAGTATATGGGAATTCCTCCCATTAAGCGCGATTGCTTTCAAGAGGCACAAACTTTAAAATGGGTAAAATGTAATTACTAAAATTTTACAAAGATAATAGGACGACGCTTTATTAAGCATCTACCTGATTGTGATGCTCGGATCATAAGAGCAAAAGAGGTAGTGAGCGAAGTTCGAACAAGCCTTCTGGGTGCTCTACAAAGTTGCGACTGGATGGAAGAATCTACTAAAATTAAGGTAAGTCTAAACAGCATTTTCAGTTTTTCAGTTCTTGGAAAAAGCTAGGAAATTAAAGTTGCGTTTAGGCTATTTCGATTGGCTGTTAAACAATCCAACTCCCTATTTTCAAGCGTAAGAGCTTTGCTCCCTTTCAAAGTCTCTTCCGTAGATTTTATGAGCTTTCTGAATCTGATATAGTCAAGCAGATGAATTCATCCGTCTCAGCATTTGTTTATCTTAGAAAATTGAAAGTGAGCTGGTCTTTCCTTTCGACTTCCTTCTTGAGTAGCTTCAAAAGGTCTTCAGAAGCTTTAGACCGCGAACAATAGAGGAATCAATACCAACTGATATTTTAAAAGCGGAGCAGGAATTAGCACCCTATGAGACTGCGGCACAATATAATTTTTACGAAAATGAGGTTTGTTCTTTAGAATTCAAGCACCAATCAGATACAAGTATCGCTTCCAATGCTTTTTGAACCATTCCTTTACCCTTGGAACTCCTGTGAGGGAAAGCCATGTGAAGAAAGTGATCTTGTTTTGAAAGTTTGTCATTTCTTTATTTTCTTATGTTATCAGGTGCTGACTTACGGTGCCTTCGGAAATGCCGTCGCCCATGAATTTATGCATGGCTTTACAGATCGTGGTGGTCATTATGATTCTGAGGGACTTCGGGCAGACAACTGGGGCGTACGTAGCCATGTAAGAATGCATGCAGCAGTTTCATGTTCAACAATATATAGATGGCAATACAGCATATTTCACAATGTTTAAGGGACCAGTATTCAAGATATGGGGCTATCCTTTATCGAAAGTCAGCAAATAGTACTGATATCGTTCCCACGCGGGTTAACCTCGAGTCCCTAAACACGATAGGCGAAGACATAGCCGATAATGGTGGATTTCAATTAACCTATTCGTAAGAAAGATAATAGCTTAATCATCGAAATTAGAGCTATACAACGGATTCTTCCCGAGTACTTTGGTAGGAATCTACCTGAGGTTAAGTATAATGACGTTCGTCAGAATAATATCAATTTTTCTCCAAAACAACTTTTTGTCATAAGTTTTGTACAAGTAAGAGTTCTGTGTTCCTCTAGTGATTCAGAGCTGGTGTGAGGCCTCAGATCAGAAGCAATTATATTTGTGAGTTCAAGAAGAACTATACTATTGAAATAGAAAACTTGTTAAAGAGGTGCACGCTCCTACGGCCATAAGAGTTTTTGGTACTCTTAGTAATGCGCGAGTGTTTTATGAGGCCTTCAATTGTCCGCTTAAATTGTATTATATGGATACTTTGCGAAATTCTACAGCTGGCAATGATAATTGGGAACTAGAAGAGTTCTCTGTCGTACATCCCATCATGAATGAATTCTTTTTTGGAGCAGGACCTGAGATACACTGTAAAGTCTGGAATTTCATGCCAACTCGGTAACATATCTCAACTCTGACCAAATTTGAAGATTTACTGTTACAAAGTTTTTGAGAGCTAGGAATGCTCCTATCCTAGGACTATCTGAAGACATTTCCGTTTTCATAGATTTTTAGATTTCAAAGAAGGCGAAGAATGGTTGAATATGAGCTAATGTGTGCAACGCATCTTTAAATTGAAAAAAAGATTGGCAAGTTATTTCACGCAGATTGAAAATTAAGTACTAGAGATTTATGTATTCAAAAGTAATTCCTTAAAGATATGATGTGACGAAGTTTTAGTATGCATCAAATTTTGATATGCATGAAATTTTAAAGAATGCATTTGAATTTGGCCTTGACTTTTTTTATTTTGAGTTTCATGATTTTCTTAACTTTTCAATAATGTGAATTCGAATATTGAAGTGAAAAGAGCATGGCGATATTTAGTGATTATGCACAGGTATTTAGACCTCTTAAATGTTAAAGCCGACAAGTTTTTTTCATAATTCCCAAGTTGAATGCACGTCTCGATTTTTGTTATGTGCTACCTCTGTATAAGTGTATTCTAAACAGAATGTAAAAATTGAAGTCAAGAAGAGAAATAATTTAATAATTCCAAAAACAGCCAAATATGAATCCCGACTAGGGTTTCAGATTAAAGTACAATAAACTAACTAAATTTTTCCGCTAGCTATTTCTTGCTATGATGCCACGTAACAAGAAATTGTTTTAAGTACAATATAACAAAATATACCCGAATGTCCGCGGTAAAAACCTTACACGTGCATTCATGAAAATTTCTGCGCGAACTAACATATACTGAAGACACGTCTTTCAAGGTAAAATACCTAAAGCAGTGAATACGAGCTGCGTTGGCAGTCAAGATTTAAAAGATTGTTCATCAATATAAAATGAAATCGAAATATGAACTAGCGCACGCACCTAAATTAGGCGTTAAAGAAGATGTTACAAAAAGTGCATGACCGCATAAGCATGTATTTGTATATATTATTACAGAAATTTTAAAGCTCCTGTAATTTTTGTTACATGAGGCTGTCAGCGTAATTCGAAGTGTATGAGTTCTATTATATATATTAATTTGAAATATGACCGAGTTAATTATGATTATTTAGAATTTGAGACTCAAATGTATGGTAAAATAAAATGTATTATTTAGAATAATCACTAGCCTAACGAGATCACAAATGAAGGTATGCACAATTTAAGGAATGTGAATTTAGATAAAATCCAATCTCTAGGGTTAATAAATGTGCATCCGGTTCTTCGATGCTTGCATAAATGCAAAATTCTACTTAAACTTATTAAGTTTATGATCCTGACGAATGCATTTATTTTACCTAACCCTATAGAAACAACAACAACCTGGGGGGACTCGTTTTTCCGGCGGGTAAGCGAAGTTTTTCTGACTTTAAAAATAACATTATGCAATGGGTATCAAAGGTTGCTGACTTAATGGTTAAACGCAAGATGGATTACAGTCTGGCTGAATGCAAAATGAGCAAAACTGTTAGAAGAAACATCAGTAGGACATCCATATGTGATTCAACCACAAAAATTTTTTAATCGAACTCTAAGAGAAAAAAATCATCTATGCATGTCCACTATGCAATCATGCGAGATCCAATAAGTAGAATTTGGGCGGCAGTGATACCAATTGTGAACCCTGAAAAAAAGCCTCAATTTATAAGTTGATCACCACACCGCTTTTATTGAAGCTAATGTGAATCAATCTCCCATAGATGAATTATTCGTCGGCAAGTTACCAGAAAACAGCGAGAAAAAAAAGACGTCAGCATCTATTTGAGATTTCTTGCAAAAGCCACTTCATGCCGCACTCTCTTTGCAACCCTTTTATATATTAGCCGATCTCTGATAACCCAGACATCAAAATGCTTTCAAAATCAGGAAAACCTAGCTCAAACGCCGAGCGTGCTGAGCAACAAGTTGCTGTGTTTGCAAGTATCAAAGACATTTGATTCATTCGCCATTTTAGTCAATGCCTACTAAAATGATTTCGCAAGTGTAATCTCCCAAGTGCTCCCTGGTGCTTCTCCATACTAAGTTCGTACATTTTGATGGCTCTTGACAACTGGTCCATTCATTTGCTATGGCCCCGGACCCCAAAGTTCTACATGCATCTCTACAACGCTTGCATGTATGTTCTTAATTCAGAATAGTCATACGAATTTTTTCTAGTGCACTCGTGATCCTGTACCCTGCGAAAACTTCGTGTAAATAGTTTTCAGTGATTATCGGAGGGTGAGCTCCGTCAAGGGTCGAACCCAGTATTTTTCTTGATACGTAGTTCAAATTTAAACTCCACCTAATACATGTGGTCAGATTCAAACTCTTGACTTCACTTGTTCTAACCTCTACACCCTGCCTCATACTTTCAACATCACCTCAGTTTTTCAACATATGAAATATATAGAGAGAAGTGATTCGCATAAAAAACACACAGCTTTGAATTCCTCTCTTTTGACTCGTGCATATAAGCAACCACATGCATGTATAATATGTCTGTCTGTGATCAACATATGTGCAATAATGTAAAATCAAACTTTGGTTTCTGTACACTTGTATTTTTTTACTTCAATGTGTATTTTTGTTGTTGCACTTTTTAAAACTTCACACATCTTTGGTCTAACCATTCTTAGCCTCTACTTGTCATCTGTTCAAGAAAATCGGTCAGCGTGCCATCCTGAAATAGTGATGACACAAGCTTAATGCAGGAATAATAATCCCTATTAAATACATATGATTGTGTCCTTACTCAAATTTCAATTGATCTGGAAATAGCCAAAGCTTAACAGCTTTTCTTAATGTATCTCTTGCAATTTTAAGCGATGATTTTGAATGTGAAACCTACAATCAGCCCAACAGGCGGTGAAATAACAATAAACGCTGCGTTTTATCGAGAATGTGCCGACAAAATTCTTATGTGGTTAAGAGGTGACTCTGAGTTCGCTAGAAAAGAAATATTTGCGATACTCATATTATTAAGTGATCAACATGAAATAGACGCGAGTTTTGTACGCGATAAAGCACGCATGAATATAAAAAGTTTACTTCATTCTACTACGGACTTAGATGTCCCATCGACGTTTATTATTTTCTTTTACATTCTGAATGTATCGTGCATCGGACCTCCAAAATGAAGTATTTCTATTTTAAAGTGCTCCGGGCATCTCATTTACCCAAGCGCGCTATGGAAAAACTATGTCGTAAATTCTTAGAAAATATCGTACAAGTATACGATACGGAACACTAGCCGCTGTGCGAGCGCCATCACGGATAATCGCAAGGTGACAGGAAATTAAATGTGAGAGCAAAGTTTTTCTATAGCGGCGGTATATCAGCATCAAGCCTCTCATTTAGCTGATACTTCAGGATGAGGCACTGAGCGAGTCGTCGTTGTTTGATGTTAAAAAAATGAATGAAAATAATAAGACCGCATCTTTGTCAAGTGTCTTCTTTATAAGTGCACATCAAAGACATGAGAGTATAAACATAGTGCAAAGAAAAGGACATCATAAATCTCTTCACATGAATTCATATGCATATCCATTAATGCAGGATATGGACCCATCACAAGTGGACGAGCCAAATATATTGAGCCATGAAAATGAGCACAACTTGGGGCAAATAGTACGAAGCGTTTGAGACAGTGAACTTATGCAACCATATACGTTTTGAAGATCATTTCAAGGGCAAAAAAATTGAACGAGCCTGAGTATAAAGACAGAAATTTGTTACTTACGATCTCTCAGTCGAGTTTCTTCACTTTGGAAGGATTTGAAGACCGGGACATTAGCATGTGCCAGCGTTTATGAAATTAGCACGAAAGAAACAACATAAGTTTTGGGTACGGGGATGTTGCTACCTTTATTATGGAGTCAGGAATGGTTGATTTGTTTGCTTCTGAAATAAATTTTAGAACGTATTCGGTTGTTTGAGTGCGATGTCCCAAACATTTTCTAGTATTAATCTCCTTTTGCATGCTCCCGCTCATTACACAAAGGCAATAGCACAAGCTCGTCCGACTATATGTATACATTACATATCTTGTTAAGATAATATAAGTAAAAGGTCAAGGAACTTAACGTACTAAACCGTGACGCTAGAATCAAAAATCATACACACTATTTGCATGCATGTGTGTATAATATGCCTGCAAGCATCTTGTATGACGTCTTATGAATACTAAAATCTTTTGGATCAGTGTATACTTTGACTTGTCGTTATGTTGACATACTTTCCGTAATCTTCTATGTACGGTTTGATATTTATTTCTATTCTTGTAATCTTTGTTGATTCGGTCCATTCATTTAAGCTCTGGAGTCGCAGGCCTGACGATAACTACTATTGTGTATTATACTTTGTCGTTGAAGTGTCAATATGTTCAAACGTAATTCATTGTTTCTATGCCAGTGTATAACTCAGACACAATGATCTTATTCAAAGGTCGTTCTATTTTTCAGATGTTAAAAAATATTTTTGAGTTGTAAAAGCGCGTTGGAATCAAAATTTGTCTTAGGAATATATTTGAAATCACTATTTGTTTGATACAAAAAATATGTTGAACGAAAAAAAATGTAATTAATAAACATTTATATTGCTTATTGCTTTCTATAAGATCGAAATCAGTCAAAAATAATTTTTTCTTGCCTTAAAGATTTTAGGAAATGGCGAAATTGATATCAAAATATTTAGACCTGAGAATTTTATTATAAAATTGTTGTTATTTTTTGAAGAAGACATGAATAAGTGAATTTATTTGGCTTAATTAAATTGCATAATCAATCCAAACTAATGAATATTTTGATTTAAATACCAATAATGATGCCCTTTCCTTAAATCGGAATAGGCTCAGTGAAAAAAAAAAATAATACATGTATTTTATGATCGGTACATTTTGAGACAAAAGAATGCCTTTCTTTATATATTTTAAAATGAAGTCCACAGAACTTTTTCTTATATGTATCTAAATGAAGAATCTTAAAATTGTTTCTTCGCTTTGTCAAAATTTCACATCTCATAAATTATTAATGAAGTAAATAAATATTGAGATGCGTGGTGAAGAAGATCAACATAATTTACGAAATAAGTATTTGTTGCATATATCTAATTATGTTACACATAATTGATCAAATTTTTTTCATTTAAAGAAATAAGTTTAGAATGAAAAGCATTCTCTTTATTTCTACAATATATAGGTTGTGCTTATATAGAAGGAAAATTTACACTTGAAACATGTCATTCAATTATCATAGAATTTTGATTAAATTTTTATTCAAAGTTAATTAAATTTTTATTTAATTTTTATTCAAAGTTAATTAAATTTTAATATAATTTTAACTTAATTTTTATTCAAAGTTAATTAAATTTTAATTTAATTTTTATTCAAAGTTAATTAAATTTTAATTTAATTTTTATTTAATTTTTTTTCAAAGTTAATTAAATTTTAATATAATTTTTATTAAATTTTAATTTAATTTTTATTTAATTTTTATTCAAAGTTAATTAAATTTTAATTTAAATTTTATTTAATTTTTATTCAAAGTTAATTAAATTTTAATTTAATTTTTATTTAACTTTAATTAAATTTTTATTAAACTTTTATTGAATCTTAATTTTTTTTTTTATTTGAATCCGAAAGGTCAAATATTATCTTTAAATTTGTTTATTACTAATACAATGATTTTGAATAAAAGCATCTCTATTGATTTGGAGATATCCCAGCATACTAAAAATAGATAAGGATGATACATATACTTCTTATCTGATACATCATCTATTCTGTCAAAAAAAAAAAAAAGCATCTGATATATTTTTTCAGTATCAAAAGTCATGCTACTACTTGCGATTCCCCTTTCATACTTTTAACATCATTTTTACAATGAAGTTCTTAAAATAATATTTTTATTCTATTTAGTTGAAATACAAATTTTTGAAGTAACACCGAGTCTTGAGGCAGTTCTCATTCTCAATTTATGATGTTTGCAAATTTCATCTTAAGCTTACGGTTATAAATACGAAACATAAAAGGACAAAAGTAAGACCAGGTTTATGTGAAATGTTTTCCGGAATATTTAGATTTCATATACGTGGTTTTTCTATACAATAAAGTTTTCTTGAATATTTATTGATTTGTTATAACACAAATTCCTTTTATGGACGACTCATTAGTAACAAATAATTAAATCTAGATGATAATAATAATAATAATAATCATACAATTGATAATAATAGAAATTACATAATATGATATAAGTAATCATACAATCAATAAAGAGAAATAATATTTCGATTTATGATGTTGGTTTATAAAAAAATTTTAAATAATAGTAAACATAAAGTTAACTATTATATTGATCATAATAATGCAGATTGTCGCAATGATATAGATTTTGGTGAAAATAAGTCTTGTTTTATCAAAAACTTTGAAAAAAAAAAAAATTAAAATTACTTCATCACAATTTTTAGTTACCAAGAAAGTATTAAGATTTTTTTTATTCGTTGAATTTAAGCAACTTCATTCCCTTTTTAACATTGTTCAAGAAGCTATATAGGGACAATAAGGTGCAAATTCACAAAAGGCTTATTGGTAACTGAGACGGGCACCATCTCGGATGAACTAATATTGTACATGTCAAACTTTTGAAATAGTTTGTTTCTTAAAAATGATTTGGACGACAATTAATTATTTGAAGCGCCATTTTCGAGTACTCATGATTTTACTTACAATAGAAGGCTCCACTGGATTACTTTATCCACCTAAATTAAGTTGTAGGGAGGCAGCATGTTACAGTGCCCTAGAAATACTTAGAAGTCATATGAGCTTAGCTGTCCAACCGTGTGAGGATCCATACACTTTCTCTTGTGGTTCATGGCTAAATTCTTTCAGCGTTCAAAAGGGCGCGAGCTACACCTTAGCTCAATCATCCATAACAGAAAAAGCTTGGGCTTTTGCAAAAAATATTCTAGAAGAGACAAACAATTGTCCTTTTGAGGGTGAGGTTTACGACAAGTGGAATGCCACCCTTGATTGCTTTTATGATAAATGCAGAATAAGTTCGTTTGCTGACCAGACTGGTGCTAGGCCTTTGATAGACATACTTAATAAAGATGCAAGCTTTCTGATTGACCATCTCAAAAACGTTAGCTCCACTGCGAACCAGGCACGTACTATGGGCGTTCGTGATAGAGGAAATCTTTTGTCAATACGTCTAGGAAAAATGCCATGGCTGAATTCATACCTTCAACTGGGGCATAATTATAATATCAGAGGAGACTATGGTTATACTCTGCACCTTCAAGAGTCTGGCTCAGTATTTTCGGGCTCTGCTTTTATAGAAGCTTCAAAAAAATCCAGTAAAACCCATATAGAGAATCTTTATAGGGGATTTCTCGGATCAGCTTTTGAGGCGTTTTACAGAGAATTGAATATTCCCATTCCGCCGTCTCTGAATGAGCGATTAGATAATGTCGTTGAGCTAGAATGGCTCCTTCAGAACATATCTCAGACTACTGAGTCATTTAGAGAAAATCCTCGACAAATGTCAGCGGCAATGATGCAAACATTACTGCAGCCATCTCTCAATTTACGCCTCTTTTTCGAAGTTTTGTTTCCATTTGATAAATTTAAAAAACTGGAGTCTGGCGATACGATAGTAATAGAAAAAAGCCCCGATTATTTTTTTAGAAGGGGTAGAATATTAAGAAAATCATATTTCTGGGTTGCCATACATGATCACCTCATGTCCCAAATATTTTTTCAGTAAAATTTACAATACTTCCAATCAAAATTATCTCAGATTTTCACATCTTCTATCTAAAAATTACAGAGAGACACTTGAATACATTTCCAAGCTGATTGGAATTCCTCCGATCAAGCGTGATTGCTTTAAAGAAGCGCAAGAATTAAAATGGGTAATATGTGAACACTGAAAAGACTCTGAAGCTCGTAGGAAGACGTTTCATTCAGCATCTGCCTGATATTGATGCTCGAATAAGTTCAGCAAAAGAGGTCGTTGATGAAATAAAGAAATCCTTTATAGATGCTCTCCAAACTTGTGACTGGATGGATTCAGCTACTCAAAAAAATGTAAGCTCCAAGAGCATTATTAAATTTAAGTTCTTAAGAAAGGTTATGAAATCAAAGTTGCGTTTAGGCTACTCTAAGTGGCTGATCAATAATCCAGATCCCTATTTTCACGCGTAAGAGTTCACTCCCTTTCAGACTCTCTTGGGTAGATTTTATGAGCTTCCTAAATCTGATATAGTCAAGCAGATGAATTCATCATTTTCAGCAGTAATATATATTC
Source organism: Ichneumoninae sp. B BG-2022a (assembly GCA_030522725.1). Taxonomy (NCBI): domain Eukaryota; kingdom Metazoa; phylum Arthropoda; class Insecta; order Hymenoptera; family Ichneumonidae; species Ichneumoninae sp. B BG-2022a. The sequence goes on along the minus strand of JAPYZD010000227.1, from coordinate 52,955 downwards.
GAAAATTGAATGTAAGATGGCTTTTTTTTTTTTACTTGAGTAGCTAAGAAAAGTTATAAGAAGCTTCAATCTGGAAGAAATAAATACGCCAAAGTTGGACATTTTAATAGCGGAATGGAATCCACCACCGTACGAAATAGAGGCACAATACAGTCATTCCAGAAATGAGGTTAGTTTCTGAACAGATTTTTTTAGAGCATTACTCAGATACAAATTACAATGCCAATGCTTCTGGAACCTCTACTTTTCCCTTGGAACACCTGCGAGGGAAAGCCATGTGAAGAAAGTGATTTTATTTTCAAAGTTTGTGATCACTTAAGTTTCTCATATTTCTAGGTGCTAACTTACGGTGCTTTCGGAAATGCCATTGCCCATGAATTCATACATCACTTCACGGATCGTGGTGCTAATTTTGATGCTCAAGGAGAGTTTGCGAATAATTATGGCATAAAAAGCGATGTAGGGGTTGATGTGACCAATTTTTAATAGCTGGCAGTCAAGCACATCACACAATGTTTGATGGACCAGTATTCAAAATATGGGGCTATACTGTTTAGAAAGTTAGCCAATGATACAAACGTCATTCCCACGCGAATTTACCACGATTCCATAAATACAGCAGGTGAAGACATAGCCGATAATGGTGGATTTCAATTAGTTCACTTGTGAGAACAAATGATGCCTTACTCCAAAAGTAGAGCTTTGCAACGGCTTCATCCCGAATACTTTCAGACCCATTTGCCAAAGAGTGAATTTAATGACTTCTATTACAATAACATCGGCTTTTCTCCAAAGCAACTTCTTATATTGAGCTTTGTACAAGTAAGTAAAATCTCAATGTGACAATCTCTTTAGAGTTGGTGTGAGTCAATAAATCAAAAACATCTATACTTGTAAGTTTGGAAGGCAACGTACCTTTTTTTTTGAAGAAAGTTTCGTTATGGTTGGCACTCTCCTGGTGCATTCAGAGCCACGGGTACTCTTAGCAATATGCCAATGTTTTACGAAGCCTTCAATTGTACTGCAAAAATCTATTACTTGAATACTTCGCGAGACACTCCAAACTCTGATGAAACATGGAATGATGAAGAGTTTACAGCCGATTATCCTCTTAGAAATGAATTACTTTTCGGCAGAGGACCTGAGTTACATTGTAACGTCTGGCATGTCACTTAAATATTTCTTTACTTCCGGAATTTCCAGCTTTGCCTTGAAGCTTCATCAAATTCTGAAGCTATGTTCCTTCCCATTCAAGTAAATTTGGAAGTGTCCGTGCAATATTTTTTACGATGCTCAAATGTCAACTAAAGGCTCAGAAAGATTGCTGAGCTACATAGGTTAATTGCATAAAGACATCAATATCGGAAAAAGAAGAGCTGGCAAATATTCATAATCATGGTGGAAGGTTTATTTATAATCAACTTGAACTCGTAATAGTACGACAATACCAAATTCTATGCATGCTCAATCTCTATAGATGCATGTAACCATAACAAAGGTTTGCATGCATGTAGTAAAGCATTGAAGGCGAGCTAAAATCTTAGTTTTCGTGTTTCTATTGGAATCTCATCTTATAGTGCAGTTTTACTCTTACTTGTAAAACTTTAGACAATTTATTAAAAAACTTTGTGAAAATCTCTCAAAATAATATATAAATAATTTATTAAATTTGTCAACATAAAAAAAAAATTTTTTCTATTTTGATAATGACATTTTGGGATTTTTATTCCGAAATGTTTTTCTAGTATCATCAGATTATAGCTGAAATCTCCAGTAGGTTTTGTTTTTTTTTAAAAAAACGTATTATAAATAAAACTCTCTTAATTATTCGACAAACGTTGTAATTTCTATGAGGATTTTTTAGTTGTCCTTAATTCTCATAATTTAATTTTTAAAATAATTTTAAAATTAATAAGACTAATATTTTTGTTTTGAAGTTCAATATGTTATTGGTACAAAGTTTCTTTGTATTGAAAATTTATTCTATATGTATTGTGATATGACTTCAATGCTTTAAAGTTCATTCATGATGCTAATTTTTTTTTTGAAAAAACTTTAAGTTTGATATTCTGTTGTCTATATATTATTATAGATGAATACAATATCTAAGTCATATGTGTGTTTTCAACTCAGCGATATGACGTCCTACAAAAAACTTTGATTTTTCAGAGAAGATTTTCGAAAAATTTCGCGTAACTTTAAAAATAAAACAGACTTAATTTTATGCCATTGAAGAGAAGTTTTGGTAATAATTTTTATCCATCTTTATTTTGAAACAATAAATTTAAAATCAATAGAAATTATTTAATTCAATATGGAACAAATTATGTCAGTTTTATTTCAAATTTAATTCTGCTTGTAAACTTAATCTCGTTCATGAATTTTTGCAAATGAATCAATATCACTTAAAGTCGAATATCTTGTAAAAATGCTATGTAAATTCATCGTGTATCATTTTATTTTTTTTAAATTCTTAATGTGCGATTTCAGTTGTAAGCCAATCAGAATTTGATCCAAATTTTACATAGTTTGATACGCAAAATTTAGATAACATCATGTGTGTAAATATTTGCGTACAAAAACCACCTTTCAAAAGAAAAAATAATTTGCGCGAGTTAAATATCTTGATTCTGATGAATGCTTTAGTGCGCGGTCATGAAAATCAAAACCTCATGTTTTTTTTTGCTCAAAAGTGTTCGTTTGGTGCTCCTCAGTGAGAAATACTCGTTCACATGCTTGAGTTAAATAAACAGTAATTGCGCGAAGCCTTTGACGTTGTGACAAATTTTGGAATTTCAATAAAAAGAGTACTTTAATCAAGCTTGAAGCCCTAGCGGCTAGATTTTGTATCAACAGCGAGACTTCAAGCAAACTTTTAGGCGTGAAGCATTCTTCTCAAAGAAGAATGCAAGAAGGTTGCGGCAATGTGCACCAGAATTCAAAATCACACATTCAAATTCCTTCTGCCGGAAATTTCATTCTGGATTACATTTCTTCCAATTGTTGTAATATTATAACTCATTCACCTCCCGCCCGACAATTTAATGTTCACGAAGATGCATATACTCAATTGAGTTTTGCAAAAAAAAGTGCTCCCATATTTAATCCAATGAGAACTCCAATTCCCCATTCCAAGGCGCTAACGTCTGAAGGGCCGAGAGAATGGGCAGTCGAGATCCGAAAGGATAATGAAATCGCTAAAAGAGGATTCGTGAGTGTGTGCAACAGCAAACATCTCTTAGGTCATTTATAGCGGCGAAAACTTAGTGCTTTGTATTCCTGAATCTTATTCTGATAACAATTGGCCAAAAAGTGACTTCAATCAGAGACCCACTGCGCTTAGTAAGGATGTATTGTAACAAACGCACATACTTTCAGATCAGTCTTTTCCGACTCTCAGTCGTATTTTGACTTTGGCTGCCACATTTCAAAACGTTATCATTGATGCCATTTGTCGTCGGCGTCGTCCGGAAACTTTGCTAATACGTATGCCGGCTTTGCCTCCTACGATTTTGATGCTACGCGATTGCGTTGTCGCTAAGGTGCAGGGCAGTGAGATTCAACTAATGATTCCGAGAGGGCAATATCATCATCGCTACATTTTGCGCTTAAACAGTACTGTTGATGTAGTGTCTCTATGCAACGCTATACTTAAAGACTCAGCAACACATACGCGAAAGGACAGCTTAGATTTTAACTCATTGGGGGCCGGCAAGAAGAGAACAAGCGAGAATAGTCAAAAGTCTGACAGTGAAAAGATGCTTGATGATTTTCAAAGTTCATCAGAAACACATTCAGTGGGATGCTCAACTGAAAAGCTGGAAGATTTGTCATGTCCATCCCAGACAACATTAATGAAACCTGAAACCGTTTCTCAAGTTTTAATGAAGACTGATTCTCGACCCCCTCTATTCCCAAGACAAAGATGTGGCGGAATAAGTCGATTTTCAAAACGCCCACTCGCCAATCCTGACTCAGCAAAGAGCATGATGTTAAATGTTGAATCAAGTGACAATAAAACAGCAACAACTTATCCTGAAATAACACCTGATAAAGTTGATTCACAGGGCAACTCGCAGGAATTGGGACTGGAATCGGGAGTCACGGTGTTTCCTGAAGCAGAACCGTTGATGAGCAGCAACAGCAATGAATTCAAATTAGTGGAACTAATTAGTCGTCATGGTGTGGGCGCTGCTTCTGTGCTGTTACGGCGTCGACACAACAAACAGAGAGTAAAAAGTGAAAATTCTAGCGCCATTCCCCTCCACTCATGCAGAAGCGATATTAGCGATGGAAGTTCTTCACATATGTCTGGGATGTGCAGGGCTATGAGTACTGTCGGAGGTGGTTTCAGAAGCACGACTTTATCACAGGCCAATGAAAGAAGATTGTCTGGACATACAATGTCCCAAATACAATATCTTGGTAGTACATCGAGTGTAACAGGAGATCGTTGTCGCCGAAGCCAGGAACTTTTGAGTCGAGTGTGGCGTCCTATGGGACAAATGGCTCAAGATATTATGGTCAAGGAATGGGAAAGACGGGAGCGTGAAGAAAGAGATGAAATAATTTTCGATGCAATCAATAATTGTCATTTATCAGACTTAACAACAACAACAATTGATACTGCGATTGATCTTGATTAAAAACATATATAATAGATTTCAAAACTTTTTTCAGGATTGTGTTGATTTTTTTTCAATGTTTTATATTCTAAAAATTCAAAGATACAGTTTTCTAATTATTAATGTAAGTATCAACTTGTGTATTGCAGAGATGTGACCTCAAGTCACAAGAGTCTGTACCTTATAATATATGAAAAAGTAATGGATGATTCGATTGATCGTTTGATAATAACAGATTTCCGTTCATATAAAGGAGCTCATGAGATCGGCCCATTCAAACGTCTCACCGGAATTATTGGTCCCAATGGTTCCGGTAATTGAAAAAAAAAAAAAATTCTTTTTCAGGAAAATCAAATCTTATGGATGCCATATCCTTTGTATTGGGTGTTCAAGCTCGACATATGAGAGGATCTGCATTAAACGATTTTATTTATAAACCATCTGCAACAGCTAAAGCAGCTGCTAGACAAGATATTCAAGAAATAGAACCTAGTCAGTAGGTTTATATATTTTAATATTATTAATTTTTTTTCTCAGAGCTACTGTTAGATTAATTCTAAAAAATAAATTAAATTGCTCAGAAACCATATTTTGTCGTCAAATACTTCGCAATGGAAGTCATACTACTTTTCAAATAAATGGCAAAGTAAATATTGGCAAAAGATTAATTATTTTTTAATATAATTTTTTTTTCTCTTATATTTTTTTTGACTTTTTTTCACATAATTTCCTGTTTTAGTATCAATTTTAGTGTTAATTTAATTTCTTTCAGCATAGATTTATTATTAGTTTCCGTTAATTATTTTTATCGCGAAATTTTTGAAAATAACTCATTTTAGGTCGTAAATGCAGAAGAGTATCATAATAAACTTGGAGATTTCAATATATTAGTTAAAGCACGTAACTTTCTAGTATTCCAAGTATGATATTGAAATTATAATTATTATTAATAGGGTGATGTTGTAGATATTGCTCGAAAATCTTCCGAAGAATTGGGACATTTATTTGAACAAATTTCAGGATCGTAAGCCTTATATTACTTATACCATTTAAGAGCTACACTTAAAGAAGAATATGAAAATTTGGAAGACGAAAGTAGAAAATTGGGAATTGAGTTAAAGTTAGTTATAATTAATTTAAAGATAAATTTAGACATGCTGCATTACAACGACATCGATTAGACGCACAAAGACAAGATTTAAGCAAACAAGTGAATTAATAAATTAATTTAAAGAACAAAATTTTTTTTCTAGGTAAAAGAAGTAGAAGAATATGAAGAACTTCAAAAAAAATTATTAGAAGCAAGATCAAAATTAATAGTTTATAAATTATATATGAATGAGGTAATTAATATTTTTAATATAAAATTTAATTTTATATAAAAAATATTTAATAATTTTTTTTATAATTATTTTAAGGTTTATGCTGGTAAAACAAAAATTGATTTAGAATCAACAACAAATGAAATAACAGAATTAGAAAAAGCAAAAACAAATTTAATAAAAAGTCTTAGAGAGGTATTTTCAGTTTTATATTCTTCATCAAAAAAGGCTGATCGTTTATTAATACAATTACGTTTAGAAAAAGAATCAATCGAAAAAATTGAATCAAAAGAAATTCAAGAGTTAATAGATTTTGTATGATTTTTTATATTATTATAATTACTTAGGATACGGAAATAGTTTCATTAAACGAGAATATTGAACATGGGGAAAAAAAAATGATTTCAATAAATCAACAATTTGAAAAAATATATTTACGAAAAAATAAAAAGAAAGAAGAAATAGAACAGGTAAAATATTTCAAAATAATATTTAAAAAATTTTTTTAAATTATTTTTTGATTATAATTCAAATTATTAATTTTATTTCTAGTTAAAAGAAGATATATCATTAATTGAATTAAAACTTAAAGAACTATATTTTGAAAAAAAATCTAATCATGTTCAAATTTTCGATAAAAAACAAAAAGTAATAATAAAAAAAAAAAAAAAAAATTTTTTTTATATAGATTGAATATCAATATCTTAAACAAAAAGCAGCTGCTGAAACTGCAGGATTAAAATCAAACATAATGGGAATAGAAAGTCGTCAAAATATTTTAAAAATTCAATATGAAAATGTAAATTTAAAATATTTTATACTTTTTCAGCGTTTAAGTGAAGTAGAGTCTTTAAAATTACAATTGCAAGGGATACATGAACAACATGAAGAATGTTTGAAATATTATAATTTGAATGAATTACAAATTGAAAAAGATAATTTGATTAAAAAAGAAGATGAATTAAGATTTGCAGAAAATAATTTAGAAGTAATATTTAATTTAAAAATTTATATTTCCAGGAATTATTAAAAAAAGAAAAAATACAAAAAGAAAAACGTAATTCAATTGAATCAGAATTAATACGTTTAAATGCAAATAAGGTAATAAAAAAAATTTTTTTTTTTAATAAAAATTTTCCTTTTTTTTTTTATTTTTTTAATTAATATTTTTTTCAATTTTTTTTTTAGTCTGAAAATTGGCGTTTTAATAAAAGACGTTCATTAATTAATGAGTTAAAAGATAAATATCCAGGAAAAATTTATGGAATGGCTTCTGATCTTTGTCAAGCAACAAATAAAAAATATTCAATTTCAGTAACTGCAGCATTAGGTCGTTTTTCTGATTGGATTATTGTTGATACTTTTGATACAGCTAAAGTAATTATAATAATATTTTAATAAAAGTTCAGAAATCAATCGATTTTTTAAAAGAAAATCGTTCAGGAGTACTTGAATTTGCTGCAATTGATACCATGAATCCTATACCACAAGATCCACGTATAAGATCATTAAATTATGAAATGTATGTTCCAGCAATTGAGTGTATTACATTTCAGCCTGAATGTAAAAAAGTTTTTGAAGTAAGAAAAAAATAATACTATTGATTTTAGGTTGCATTAAATGATTCTTATATTGTACCAAATTTAAATGAAGCAGAAAAGCTTGCATATACTGAAGCTCCTCGTTTGAACATTCAAATAAAAGTAATTACACTTGATGGTGAAAAAATTTTGAAAAATGGAAATCTATCTATTGATACGTCTGTCAGTTTTAAATTATAAATATTATATGCAGCTTAAATCTAAAGTTCAAACCAGTAAATACCAATTGGATGAATTAATGGAACAACTAAAAATTATTGACAATAATAATTTAATTTCAACTATTGAATTTTTAAAAAAACAAATTGAAAAATTTAATCATGAAATATCAAATCTTAAAAATATATTTGAAACAAAAAAAAAACGTATTGAGGTAAAATTTTAAACATGAAAATATATTATTATTTTTTTAATTAATTTTTTTTTTTTTTTTTTTTAAATTATTTTAAATCTTTATAGATGTGGCGTATTAGATTAGAAAATAATGAAAAAGAAGAAATTAAATTAAATGAAGCATATAAAAAAAGATTAAATGATCTTGAACAATTAAATAATGATTTAATTGGGACACAATATAATTTAGAAGAAGTAAAAAATAAAATAATTATTTTGTTGTAGACAAAAAAAAAAATTAATTTAATTGAAGAAAAAATTTTCTCATCTTCTGATGAAATAATTAAAGAACAAAAAATTGAAATTAAGGATCAAAGAATTGAAAAAGAAATAGAAGAGTTTAAATCACGATTAAGAAAATTAATGTTTGTTTAATTTTAAAAAATATTTTGCAGGCTTGAATTAGAAAAACTTGAATCAACTAATATTCAGGATGAAGATGAATTATTAAATTTAACTAATCAGATTAATATGATAGAATCTGATTTGAAAAAACAAAAAGAAAAATTATCTCATAAAAAAAATGAAAAATTAATTAAACAAGTAAATATATACTTTTTTTTTAAATTTTTAGAGAGCCGGGAGTACAGAAAAATTAAAAATTATTAAAGAAAAAGAAAAAATTGCAGAAAATAATACGAAAAAACTTAGAGAAGAAATACGTTATATACAATCTTCATTAATTAAGTGTCAGACAAAATTACAAAGTTTGGTAGGTTTTTTAAATAATAATTTTTTTAAATAAATAATTTTTTTTAAATAAATAATTTATTTAAATAAATAATTTTTTTTATTTAAATAATTTTTTTTATTTAAATAATTTTTTTTATTTAAATAATTTTTTTTAAATAAATAATTTTTTTTATTTAAATAATTTTTTTTATTTAAAAAATTTTTAATAATTTTTTTTAATTTTTTAAGAATGTTGAAAGTGAAAAAATATATAATGAAGCAATAGAACTTTTAAAATCAGCGATATATGAAAATATACCAATACTTTTAGTAAAAGGATCCTTAAAAGCATATAGGTATTTAATACTAAAAAAAATTATATTTTTAAAAAGAAAATTATTAGGATTGACAGAAATTGATACAATTTCATTAAATGATAATGAAGATACAATTTTGAGTATAACTGATGGTTCAATTGAAGATGATGCTGAATTACCAATTATTGATTATGATTCAGTTTTAAGTATTCAATTGCAAGAGGTAATTAAAGAATTAAAAAACTTTTCCAGACATCTCGAGATAAACAATTAATACGTAGTACCGAACTGAAATTAGAACAACAAATAGGATTAATAAGATCAGAATTAGGAAAAAAAAGTCCAAATTTAAAAGCTATTGATAAACATAAATTAACTTTAAATGAAATTAAAGTAAAAATAAAAAAAAAAAAATTTTTATTGTAGGATATTGAATCTCAATTAGATATTTTAAAACAAAAAAAAGAAAGAAAAGACAAAAAATTTAATGAAATACAAAAAGCAAGAATTAAAAAATTTTTAAATTGTTTTCATCATATAGAAAAAGCTATTAATCAGTAAGACCAAAATTTTTTTTAAAAAAAAATTTTTTTTTAGAATATATAATAAATTAACGGGGGGATCAAAAGATGAAATTTTAGGAGGTCAAGCATTCTTAGAATTAGTTGACGGTCATATTATAACTGGAAATCAATTTTCAACGTAAAATAAAAAAAAAAAAAATTTTTTTTTTATTCAGAGCAATACTATTTAATGTTATACCACCATCTAAAAGATTTAGTGATTTAAAAAGAGTATTTGTTTTTTTTTTTTTTTTATTTTTTATTAGTTAAGCGGAGGTGAAAAAACAATGGCAGTTTTAGCCTTGTTGTTTGCTATGCAATCTTTTCGTCCTTCTCCATTTTTTGTTTTAGATGAAATTGATGCTGATTTAGGTTAGAAAAAATATCTTAAAACATTTTCTATTAGACCCAGTAAATATAATTTCTTTGGGTAATTTTTTAGAAGAAACAAAGTGTCAAATTATAATTATTTCACATTCCGATAGGTATGTGAAATTTTTAAATAATTCTTGTCAGAGTTTTCAGTAAGATGGATCAATTAATTGGAGTCTTTATTGATGTTAATAATGAATCTTCAGAAACCCTATCAGTTGATCTAACTCCATACAACAAATATATGCCTAAATTGAATATGAGTTCAACTAATAAATAAAATTCTTTTTGATTATTGCGGATTTCTTTGATGCTCTAACTGCATTATGATTTTTTGATTTAAATGCTTCAATCAAATCAGGACGTTCAATTTGCCAAGCTTCTTCAATCTAAAATAAAAAATTTCTAAAAAATTTAAAAAAAATTTAAAAAAAAAACAAAAAAATATTTTAACCTTTTCAAAAGTTTCAGTACGCCAAAATGGTTCGACTTTGATTTTACAAGGGATAATACATTCCAAATTATTATAAGTATTTTGATTATGATTGAAAATTTTTTTTTTTATTTTTTCATCGCCAAAAATTGATAATTTCCAAGATTCTACATCAACAATTTCTGAAGAATTATTTGAAAATAAATTATTTTCATAATTTGTATTTTTTGATCTTATATTATCTATCCAATCTAAAGTTGTTGTCAATAATTTTTTATTTTCGGCAATAATAATATTTGCTTCCCGCTCAGAGACACTAAAAAAAATTAAAAAATAATTATTATAAAAATAATAATAATTAAAAAAATAATTATAAAAATTTAATTGAATAAAATAATAATAATAATAAAATAATTTTCTTACTTATTTTTTTCCTCCATTATTTAAAAAAAAAGGTATGCCTGAAAAAAGAAGATGTTCTCTTTATTATCTGGATTATGGCAATTATGGAAAAGAAAAAAAGAATTTTATATTCTGATAATAGGTATTGATAATTCCGGTAAAACAACAATTTTAGAACAAATTAAAAGATTATATAATTCAAAAAATCCACAAATACCGTTAAATCGTATAACTCCGACAATTGGTCTAAATTTATGTCATATTGATTATAATAGAAAGATTTCAATAATATTTATGGATTTAGGGGGTCAATTAATGATGAGAAATATTTGGAAAAATCATTATGAGAATTGTCATGGTATATTTATGGTTATTGATAGTACAGATCAAGAAAGGCTTTTTGAAGTTAAAATGATAATTAATGATTTGATTTCATCTATATCAAATAAACATATACCAATTTTAATTTTATTTAATAAAAAAGATATTATTAATTCTTCTTTATCAATTTATAAAATATTAAATATTTTAAATAATAAAGATAATCCATTACCAAAAATTAATAATATTATTTTTTATACAAATCAAAATAAAAAATTAATCGATCAAAATTATAATAATAATAATAATAATAATAATAATAATAATTATAATAATTATAATAATAATAATAATAATTATAATAATAATAATAATAATTATAATAATAATAATAATAATTATAATAATAATTGTCCGTATATATTAGGTATTGTAGAATGTAGTGGTATAGAGGGGTTAAATATACATGAGGCTTTAGATCTAATGATAAATAATATTACAATCTAGTCACAGTTTTTTTTTTTAATGATTATAAAAGCTTCTTTAATTTGTTATAAGATTATTTGGAAGGAACCAATACCTCATGGCATACGTGCGGTAATTAAATTTCTAAATTTTTGAATATACAGAATAAAATTATTCGAGCGGCTAAAGTTCAAGCTACACAATCACGCCTCAAACATGAACATGAAATGCAAATCAAACAAGGTTTATCACTCGAGAAATCACCAAAATTATTTGACGCCTTGAGAAGAAATTATGGAATTGGTCTTTCCAATGCACTAACAATAATGAAATATTTAGAAATGCATGTAGACGCACCGACTCCTGAAATTACGGCAATATTTAAAGAAAAAATAATAAAAATAAATAAAAAATTAATTAATAATAAACTTAAATCAAAGGACTTAATTTAATAATTTTTGTTTTGGAAATGAGTGCCAACGCCGCTGACGGCGGCAATAATACAAATTTTTGGGATTCGGTGGTGGCGCCCATAAGAGAATCTTCTTCATTTGATATGGAGCCTTTTGAAGCTGAACAACAACCAACTAAAAAGACTAGGGAGCAAATTTATAAGGACGGCATAGATCAATCGCCTATGATGTCTGTAGCGGAAATAAGAGAGCGCTTTTCAAAAGGACGTGCCATATTTCCGAAGAAATTTTTTCAAGGAAAGGAAACAACACCAACAGATAGGGTAACTACACATACTGCAAATGTTAAGTTGTCGCCTCCTTCCGCAACAGTCACTATGTCTGGACATGAACCAACCTCTGAAACAAAAGCAGAGGAAACAGAAGAGGAAGAAAAGAGAAAAGAAGAAGAAGTAGGAGGAGGAGAATTGAGTGAAGAGGAATTTGTTGAATTAGCAACATTACATGGCTGTATAGATGCTATAGAGAGATTAAAAAAACCTATAGACGTTATTATCGGAATACAACCAGAATCGGGTGATGTACTCATCAAGGAAATGCAACTTCAATATAATTTCACTCAACGTTTACTTGTTGTCATTCGTAAAGGTTAATTAAAAATGTTAATTTATTTTTTGCAGGTCATCAACGCTATATTAGATTGAATGACGTTAATCGCATTGATGCTAGAGATTCTATATCTACTGCAGAAGATTCTTTGAGGGGTAAACTCCCGGCTTCTGCAAAATATATTATTGGGCTTTATTTTAATACTGCTGCTGCACCAATGTTAATTATAGTTAATACTGAAGAAGCAAAATCAGAATTGTTTAAGGTAATTGTTTTTATGAGACAATTACTTAAAACTGATCAAGATTTCAAGGTTATAGCTTGATTATCCTTTCCTTTCCTGTAAGAACTTAATTATTACATTGCATTGTAGCAGTACGAGCCCGAGATGCTACAATTTATAAAATTTTTTTTTTTAAATTTCTTTACCTTCTGTTTGTTGAGCAAATCTTGGCTCATTTGTTATTATTATTGATGGTGGTGTATTTATTGATTGACTTGTCCCAATCAAATTATTATCATTGCTCCCGTTATTAGTTAAACGATTTATATTTTTTTCTTTTAAATGTATATTTTCTATAAATCAATATAAATTTATAATTAGACATACGACTTTTAAATATATCTGATTTTTTTCGTGTTAATAATTTTAATTTACTCGAAGGATCTGTATAACGTTGACAAACTAATTGACCGTGTTGTCTTGTTGTCTCATACATACAAGTAGAATGAGTAGCTGTTAATACTCTTCTTGTTTCATATGAATTTGACTTTATATAAAATTTAAAAAATTATATATCTTACATGTCTATAAACAATATTATTATTATCACAATTTTTATTTTTGATTTTGGTTCTATAATATTATTAAATTTGTCATACACCACTTACTCAATTTTTAATGATTGTGTATTTACAATACTCAACTAATAAAATTTAAAATTTTTTTTTTTACCCTTACAGAATTTATTATAGTCTGTACACCAGTATTAATTTTTGGAGTATTTTTAATTGCATTTAAATTTTCTTCAGCAATTATTCTTTTTTGTATTTCTGTTATCAATTTATTATCTAATAAATTAAATTTAGATTTAATTTTTATTAATTCTGAATTTTTTTCTTTATTTTCATTTTCACTTTTTATTAAAAAATTGTTATTGGATTTTATTTGTTTTAAGGCCTCACATAAAAGAATTTTATGCATAAACTTTTTATCTGCCAATATATTACAACATACAGTTAAATTTTTATTAAAAATTATAGGAAGAATTTTATATGTAAACTTGTTTTGACATAAATTTATTTTATTATTATTTTTTTTATTATTAATATTTAAATAATTATTTTTAACAATTTTTAAATTTTTTTCTTTATTATAATTATTATAAACATCATTATCATCATTAATATTATTATTATTATTATTATTTTTAGAGCACTTATTATGAATATTATCATTTTCAATTTTATGATTAAAAGTATCATAAATAATATTCTCATTGAAATTATTATTGTTATTATTATTAGATGTTAATAATGTCGGATTCGTTGGATTTGAATAAATATTACGATAAATTTCCAATGAATTTGCATCAATTAAATTAAAATCATTTTTGGGTTTTCTTGCTGAAAAAATCATATTTGAAATTTTTTTCTCATTGGGACATTCAAATTCCGATATTAGATTTTCTTTATTATTACTTATATCATCATTTATTGTGTATGAGTCTTCTGATGATGACTCAGAATTTAAATAAAAATCATTTTTATTTTTTTTTTCGTCATTAATATTATCATCAAATTTTTGAATTTGTTTTAATTCTTGTGTAGGTGTACAAACTTCTTCTCTCGGTGAAGAGAGACTAAAAGAAGCTTTTTCTTTTTCCTTATTATTTTCACCTGACCATGCTTTCCAAAACTGTGAAAGTGGTGGAAGCTTTTTTTTCAAATCATTCACATTATTAAATAAATTATCTGCTGCTGCTGATGTCGTTGTTGTTTTTTTCTTGTCCTCGCTCAGTCTCTCAACTGTTGGCGGTATTTTAGGGTTGTGATTAAGCTTATCAACAAATTTTGATTGATGTGAATTTGAAGTAATTGACTCGATCAGCGATGTGTTGTTACAGAGGCTATCTCTTTTTGAAAATAGTGATACGGAAGAAGGAGGCCTGTGAGCTGTACGAACAGGCTGTTGTTTTGGAAGATTTATATTTTGTGGTTGACATGTATACGATTGAGGCATAATAGGAGTCGAACGAGGTCCTTGTAATGGTTTTGGAGCAACGGCCCATGCAATAGGTCGACGAAATTCTTTCAGAGTAGCCGGGTTTGCAGTACTCGTGAATCGACTCGACGGCTCAGATGATAAACCATTGAAAGGACGTATTCGTGATCTAGTACTTTGTGCTGGAGAATTGAATGTTTGTTGAAGAGCGTCTGTGTCGACTGTGTGATGTGCAAAAAGTAAGACGGGTGATGAAAGTTTTTTGGGACAAATTCCGAGACTCGCTCGTTGTCTTGGGACAGAAGATGACCTCACACGTAACGACGATTGTCTACCGTACGCTGACTGAGACGGGCTTGAATTTAAGACTGCACTTGGCGGAAAATGACTTGAATTTATATGACTTGCCGGTGGAGGAGGAGGAGGATGTAACATACTATGTTGAGAGAATTGGTTGCCATACTCGATTTCGTTCTTGACGGGTGATTGAGTCATAGGAGTCAACTGTTGAGAAAATCCATAAATGGAAGAAGCCGATTGCGTCGGTAACGTCGATAAATTTCCCGTGAGATATTCTGAAGACTTCTTGAACAATGGCCTCGGCATCAAAAGCGGCACCGAATTCTGCAGAGGATGCCTTGGCGGTTTTAGAGGCATTGCAACAAATTGAGGTACTACATTATTAGAGAAACTAGTTTTTAATATTTCCTCCTGAAGTTACAATTTTCGCGAATTTGTTGATCATTATTTTCGAAACTCATTTGTTATTCGACCGTACCTGTGCGCAATGGCTGCTGGTGGCATCAATGATTTCATCATGCTCTTGCGTGGATCGATTGGAAGCTAGAAGATTGGGCAAACGGCTTCGCCGATGAGACTTAATGGGCTGCTGCATCAATGCACTAGAGAATTAACGCATCATTCTTTCACTTTCAGGTCTGTATGCAGGTAATACACAATACGTAATTAATTAAGACAGCAATGATTCGCAATTTTACCACAACAGCAGCTGCTGCGATTAATAAAAATAATAAAGTGGTAGTACTCAGTTTCTTCGGCTGGTCTATCTGGCGAAGGTATCAGAGTATCACACACACTAGTAACGGTCATGTATGTATGGTAGACATAAGCCATAAAGCTCCAACATTGCGTATAGCTAAAGCAGCATGCAAAGTTCATCTCGGTAAAAGAGTTGTAGATGCCGTATTTGAGGATAATTTTTCTTTATCCAAAGGACCGGTGCTTTTAACAGCAGAAATTGCCGGAATACAAGCCGCGAAAAAGACTGCCTATCTAATACCTCTTTGTCATCCATTGCCGCTTACAAACGTATCAGTAAAATGCACACTCGATTTGAAAACAGCATCTGTCGAAATAATTTCTGAGGTACGTTGTACACAGGCAACTGGCGTTGAAATGGAAGCTCTCACAGCAACCACTGTAGCAGCTCTAACAATATATGACATGTGCAAATCTGCGTCAAAAGATATAGTTTTGAATGAAATTAAACTTATTTCTAAAACTGGAGGCAAAAGTACGACAGAGACAATTGAAAACAATATTAATGCTTCTTAACATATGTAATAATATTCCCTGTTCGTATAACTTTTCTTGGGGAGAAACCTTGAGGCATTTGCGGCGGAATTTTTTCTTTGCAACAAAACAACTCCTGCATCGTCATTGCTGGGACACAAGTAAATATTCGACGGCAACAAAGACTACACCCATCGGTAGTTTCATCACAACAGATGCAAGCTGGAAAACACATAGTTGTAATACTGTTTGGATGTAAAGCATTGTCTTTTCGAGTATCATTTTTATCAATAATACGTTCTCGAGGTTTAGATAATCGATAAGAAGATATTCGTAATCTTGAATTTTTATTTTCTTTTCGTATTCCCAATTTTTTTTCAAAATCTTAATTATATTATTAACAATAGATTTACCTGTATATTTTACTCCTTGTCTATTTGATGACAAACGATGACCTGGTATATAAGGAGTTAATTTTCCTATTATACAAGGATCTATCTCTGTCCCAAATGGATCTAAGTCTTTCACATTTAAACTATTTAAATAAAGTAATATTTCATTACCATTTTTATCCAATACCTGTTTGAATATTTATCAAATTTTTAAATACTATTTAATAATATTATTATTATAATATTATTATTATTATAAGATCATTATTATTATAATATTATTATTATTGTAATATCATTATTATTATAATATTATTATTATTATTATAATATTATTATTATTATTATTATTATTATTACTATAATATTATTATTATTGTAATATCATTATTATTATTATTATTATAATTATAATATTATTATTATTATTATAATATTATTATTATAATATTATAATATTATTTTAATTATTATGGTCATTGTTGTAACAATTTTTGTTGCTTACTCTATATCTTTCTATCTTTCTATTTTTTTTGCCAGAAAACAATTCCTTCGGTCCTTCTAAACGAATGGGTTCAAATTTTTCATTTGTTATAGTTTCAATAGACTCTTTTTCTTTTTCCCAACAATCCCGTTTGAGGAAGGTTTCTCTTCGTAAATCGACTAAAGGTTTATGATATATTGATAAAAGTTCATCTCCCTCAGGTGGGCGATTAAATTTTGGAGGAGGATATGGAGGTGCGGGTGACAATGTCCCATCATCCGCTAATGGTATCGGTAATATTGCTGAATAAGGTTTAACACGATTTTGAACTTCATGAACTTTAAAAAAATCTGTAATTATATGAATATGTGGTACATACCAGGATCGTTTTCTTTTTGATTTTTATTTTGATTACTATTCAAGTTGTTTTTATCAAAATTATTTTTATTTTCAAAATTTTTATTTATTTCAAGACTGTTATTTTGAGTGGCAAATTTTGGAGTTTCCAAGCTGATTGGATAATCAGTATCTAAAGAAGAGGAAGAAGCATTACGCTGTTTTCCTAGAAGCCTTCTATAAAGATCCATAATTACATCATATTTTAAAATGTGGTTTTGCATGTGAGATCAATCTACATGAATTGGGAATTGTCAGATAAAAAAAAACGGTAAATGTAATATTTGATTTACCACAAAAATTATTTTTATTTTCAAAATGCGGAAAAGTAGAAGAACCGTTTTACTTGAAGGATTTTCAGCTTCAACTGTGTTGTCTTGCTTCAATTTTCAACAAGTGGAGTCTGTTCCTTCTGAGCCGATCGAAAAAGTCATGAATATAAGTAATCAAGAAATTGGAAACTATGCAAAAAAGGTTATTTGTCTTGACCCTAATTCAATATCATCGGAATTCATACCACGTAAAACAAAATGGATAACATATTTGAAACCAGATTTTATTGCAAATTTAGTACCTCACATAAGAAAACGTAGACTGTAAGAAATTATGAATAAAAATTGTTGTTATTCTCAGAATAAAATTATGGAATATAGCAAAAGAAACAGATGATTTACAGAAATTATATGAGATGGCACGTCGGAATAAACATATTATTGATAGAAAAGCATACAATGGTTATTCATTGGTTGACTCATTATTACGCGAAGGTCAAATAAAAAAAGCAAGAATTCTTATCAAATATGGTGGTGCCAAACCAAATAGATTATATTTAGCCAATGCTTTAAGAAATCCCCATCTTTATTTGTAAAAAAAAAAAAGTTATTTCATACTTTGATCAACTAAAATTCTTAATTCTCCTAAAACCATACCAAGAAGTTGTAAAGCTGTATTCTAAAAAAATTATATTTTTTTTTTAATTTTAATCTTACTTCAATTGGTGAATACTTATTTACCATTAATGTTTTTTCAACATCTAATTGAGATGCCAAATTATTTAATAAATCTATAAATGATACAGATTTATTAAAATTTTCTTTATTTATATTTTTTTGAATTAATTTAGTATTTTTATTCAAATATAAACTTTTTGTGAGATTTAAAAAAGTTAACAAATCTTGAGATTTATCTACAAGTGTTCCTAAAAAAAAAAATAATTTTAAAATAAATTTTTTTAAAAAAAAAAACTTTTAAAATAAATTTTTTTAAAAAAAAAAAACTTTTAAAATAAATTTTTTTAAAAAAAAAAAACTTTTAAAATAAATTTTTTTAAAAAAAAAAACTTTAAAAAATTTTTTTAAAAATTTATATTACCATTTTTTGGATAATTTCCAAAGAAAATATATCGTATAAGTTTAATAACATAATAAGATATGTCTTGAATTTTTTCTTCTTCTGAAAAATAATTAAAAAAATTTTTTTTTTTAATTATAGATTGCTGAATTTCATTTTTAAATAAATCTAATGCAGGTATTAATACATAAGATGAATATTTATTTTCATTTCTAATCTGATAAATAGTTGTGATCAAAATTTCTAAACGTAATTTCAATGGATAACGTTTGATCAAAATTTTGATACAATTATTATGAATAAAAGAACGAGATTTTGAGGAATTTATGTAAATCATTTTATCCCAAATCTGAAATTAAATAAAAATTTAAAAATAAATATCCTACAGTTATTAATAAACGAGATAATCTTAAAGGAAAACCATATAATGTTGTAAATGATGAATCACAATCTAAGCATTGTGAAGAACGACAAGACCAAGAAAATAATGCATATCCAAATTTTATTAAATTTTCTTTTTGATTATCATCAATTATATATTTAGTACATTGTAATAAAACATATGTATTACTTAAACCTAGACTTAAATATCTATGCTTGGAGAGAACTTTAGGAATCTAATTTTTTAAAATATTCATATAAATAACTCACAACATTATTATTAGAATTATTATCATCATAATATTTGCTATAATTATTATTTTTGTTATTTTTATTATTTTTGTTATTTTTATTATTTTTGTCATTTTCATTATTTTTGTCATTTTCAATATTGTTGTCGTTAATATTATTATTGTTGTTGTCTAATATGGCTATTACAGTTAGTAAACCAATACTTAAAGGGGTAACTTCTAATTCTCCCCCACCATCATCATCTTCTGGATTCGTTACATTAACGGATTCAATTTGATTCAAAAATGTTGTCGATATGCGATTATATAATTTAAGAAATTTAATTAAAATATAAAAAGCGGTTGAAGAGAAATAATTTATATATTTATTATCAAGATTTTTTAAGGGACACCAATTTAAACCATTGGCATAATTCAGACCTATTTGTTCCTTTGGATTGAATGATAATGCTAAATTTGTAAATGCCTGAAAAAAATTGTAAAAAAAAAAAATAATTATAAAAATTTATATAAAAATAATTATTAAAATAAAAATAGTTATGAAAATAAAAATAATTATTAAAATAAAAATAATTATTAAAATTTATATAAAATTAATTATTAAAATAAAAATAGTTATTAAAATAAAAATAATTATTAAAATAAAAATAATTATTAAAATTTATATAAAAATAATTATTAAAATAAAAATAGTTATTAAAATAAAAATAAATATTAAAATAAAAATAATTATTAAAATTTATATAAAAATAATTATTAAAATTTATATGAAAATACTTATTAAAATTAATGTTAAAATATTCATCAAAATAATTATTAAAATTAACATAAAAAATAAGAATAAAAGGTGGCATAAAAGTTACAAAATAATGATTATACAAATAAGAAAAAAAGTTCGATCAAAAATCATATATTAAAATATAAATAAATATTTGCATGAGAAAAATTTATCTACCTTTGCAACTAAACCTGCACATGAACTTGGACCAACTCCATGATAATCATCAGATTGTTGTGTATATGCTGCATCATCAAGTTTTTCAAGATATCGTAATATATAAATTGATGTCCCAATTAATTGATAAATATAATTTAAAGAATTATTTTGAATATTACTTTTTAAAAATATTGAATTAATGATAGTATTAGCGGACATAAGAAAAGCTGCACGTCTAGAATTTAAGTTTTTTAAAACTTGTGCAAAAATTGGAAGTATCAATAAACGAGAATCTAAGGTCAATTGATTTTGTTGTAATAAAGATACACATGCCACATAACCTTCTCTTTGTGATCCATGTTTCAATATTAATTTGAAATTATTTAAAATCAATAATGTAAACTCTTCTTGAGATTCAACCAATAATTCTGGACTCCAATTATGATCATAATGATTACTATTATTATTTTTATATTGAATCAAATCAGACCAATTTAATTTTAATAAATTTAACTCACTCCCAACGCTAAAAAATAAATCAAATGATTCATATAATATCGAACACGCTTCTCTTTTTCTTGATGAATTTATTTCTGTATCATTCAAATAATAATTTATAAATTCTAACAACTTTTTTGTTTGGTCTTCAACAACTTTTTCTAATGAATTTGCTTTTATTATTATCCAATCAAATTCATAATCATTATTTAATTGTCTTGAACGAGCGACCCAAAACTCGCCTTTTTCTTCTACCTCTGTTGATGAGATTTGAGATGATAAAGAGGGATTTTTCACAGCAGAAGGAGCAATAAAACGAATTACAGACTCTCTGTATGCTTCCACACATACATTCGAATCTTTATTGAATAAATCTATGATAAACAAGGGAGGTGAAATTGTCTCTTCCGCTAAATTTTTGTAATTCATCTGTGGAATTGCAGATTTCAATAATTTTCCATTTGGGTTTGTTTCATTTTCGTCATTTTTCAACTCATGTGCGGTCTTGGTTTTTTTTTCCCCATCAATAATCATCAGGCACCCGGCCTTCAATCTAAAAGGAACAGTTGTCACTTAGTAAGATGGACAGGAATCCAAGTAAGCTATATCTCTGAATCTAATGTTTCCTCCAGAAAAATTATACGTCGGTAATCTGCCGCCGTAAGTAGACATCAATCTTATCCGTATCAATCCTTAGAGATTGTACAGAGGATACTTTGGCGACTGAATTCTCCCCGTTCGGGACGATACAAGAAATTGAGTTCAAGGGCAGGTAATAAATGTTCTACCGTTCTTTCATTGTTATTTATTTGATTCATGTCGCAGATACGGCTTCGTTGAATTTGAGTCGGCATCTTCGGCATCGAGTGCCGCCGCTGCACTTGACGGATTGTTGATGGGAAAGGAAAAAGTAAAGTTGACGATATTTTAATTCTACATTTGCAGATTCAGGTTCGACCGTATAATCATAGCGCAAGGCAATCACGGAATCGAGGCGTAGGAGGCGCGGTTAGAACAGATTATCGAGTAGTATGTTGGACCTTTTTGTGTATCTTTGGAATACAGGATGTTCAGGGATTAAGTCTGGCTACCACGTGGCAAGACCTCAAAGATTTCGGCCGAAAGGGTGAGGATATTAAAGGCAAGTTCTAATTTTTCCAGTGGGAGAGGTTAACTATGCAGATGTCACCGACAATAGTGATGGCACAAAAAAAGGGTAAGTACATCTATGACATATCAGCCTTAACGCACCTATTCAATGTTCGTATTCAACACTGATTTTAGCGTCATTGAGTTCCGCACACTCGAGGACATGCAAATGGCTGTTCAAAATTTGTCTAATGTTGACTTTCTTGGAAATGTAGTGCGAGTTAGCCCCTCTAGAAATCCTATCTCTCGCGAAGTTCGACATCATAGTGGCGGCGGCGGCATAAGGTCGAGAGCTTCCTATAGTGCTCCTCGTGACGTTCGTAGAGAATATAGGCGCCCCCCACCTGATTCAAGTTATCATCATCATCATCACCATCATCATCACGAAATGAGAAATCGAGGAGGAGGGGGAGACCATTATTATCGACAGCCTACACGATCCTTATCTCCTCCTCCTCCACACTGGGATGATAGGCATGCACCACCTGTTGCGCCTGGTAGTCGCCACGGACATGATCAACAGTCTTCCTATCCCCCACGCGGAACGTCAAGACGAGATAACCGTCATCGCTCTCGATCGCCCTTTGAAGATTACGAAGTTCGCGGCCCGCCACGCCCCGGATACGAGCCAGGCAGCAGCAGACGTGACCCCCACCCTCGTTTCCTGTCCCCACTTTCCAGAAGAGGAGGAGGAGGAGCAGGAGCATCTGCTGAAAGGCAACGGCATCCTACTAACTCATATACTGAGAGAGGATCACCGCCTGTTTGGCGAGGGGGTGCGGGACCGGCAATGGGACATGGGAGACGATGGAAACAGGACTATCATCGTGACAGCTATAGATAGACGCTTGAGGAGGAGATATAGCCCCGTTGTGTCGTGGTATATATTCTCACTAAATTTATATGAACAGTTATAATAATATTAATTATCATCATGATGGAGGGTTGCATAAAGGGCAAAATTTGCAAAAGTTTCGTTATTTAAAAGTAAATATCTGCAAAGCTGTAAGACGACATCAGCCATTATTGTTTATGTGTGTTATGGGTATGGCGGCGGTACACAAGCAAGCCAACTCGTGATACTACTCTTTATTATGATATATTTAACAATTATTATTATTATTATGATTATCCCTCTCGTTATTGTACTGAGGTTCGACCTTGTATATGTTACTAGCTACGGTGCAATACACGAATGCATAAGAATCTCAAATGGTGGGGATATTGATTACATTGCTTCGACTATTTTACTTATCTCAGTCCTCATAAACTTGTTGCCATACGCTAGAAGCTAGTAGACTTGCATCAGTCGATGCAAACATTTCTGCTAATCTAAGCGGCACTAGGCTTGCATACTGCTGAGAAATAAATTGATTTTTCCGCTCAAAATCCATAGCGAGAATTTTTTCTTTCATTCCAAATGACGTTATTACTTTCTCATCTTTATACAATCGCCCTCCCTTTTCTTCTGACAATGAACATTTTCTTGCTGCTGATGCATGGGAATGATAATCTTGCACTAGGGTTTCTTCGTTATGCTCATGTCCCAAATTCGACATATGGGCGATGGTTTCTTTCTTTTCTGCTTGAATTACCATTGGGAATGATTGCCGTAATTCAATTTTTTTATTATTATCATTATTATTATTATTATTATTATTATTATTATTATAATTATTATTTGTTTTTTCACAATTGGGCTCGCTCGAATAATAACACCAATTATGGCCTGCAGGTTAAATATACATAATGGGGGCGGGTGGACACTAACCATCTTCACTGCCTTGAGGAAGACCCCAGAATGGTGGTCGTATTGTCACGTAATTCGTTGTTGCATAGGAGAAACCTGGGACATGATAAAATAATATGAGTAAATCATTTATATATTTATTATGGTACTGAGTAAAAAACTTGTGGCAGCAATTTATCATAATATAAAAATTTCATTCATTATATGGCTCACTATTCGAGAGAGGGGAACGCTTATGCATTTGAAGAGTTTTTGCTGCTTGTCTCTTGTCCGATTGTGAGGAAGTGTCCTCTGGTATTCGATGATTAAAAGCAAGTAAGAGGAACCAGACTCACCACCGCAATGGTCCGAGCAACTACTTTTCTTCCGTCCGGAGATGATGTGAGAAACGTGTGGCACATGCTTGTTGTGCCGCGTATTTCCACGATGCGCGGGGATTCGTTCACCTGCAGGAGATGCTCGATCCAAAACGCAGCTGCTTGATGTTCTCTGCCGCGGCAATGCCGCCACTCCAAGCCCTTGTGAACCGCGAGCATCAAGATCTATGTGTTCATCAACTTGTCGGTGGGCAGCATCACGTCTATTATACCAACCACTTTCAGATCCCTCTGCTCGCTCTCGCGTGTCTGTTTGCTGAGGTGTCCATGTCCGTCTACCAGAAAATCTGACGTTGTTGTCAGATCTATGGTTCCCGACAGTGTTAGTCCGACGAAGGTGCGGATGTCGTGCATTGAAATTTTGTGTTGAGATTCCCCCAGGTCGACTTAAAGTCGGAGACTCGATACTAAAAGCGCGGTTAGGCAAATTTGGCGGCGGCATAGTATTGTGACTGATTCGCCGGCAATTAGTGCGAGATGTCTCGTGAGACAACATTGAGTCATCGGAATAACCAACAGCATACTTTTCAAATTGACCTGCTGCTGTCTTAAAAGACGATACTGAGGAATTAGGTTGAGAGCGGCAAGGCGCAAGATTCATTTTGTCGAGATTATTCATGGTTGAGGCGTTAACGCACCTGCAGGATTTGAACTACGCCCTCTTTGTTTTACGTAGGGAGAAGGAGGAGCTGGTGGTATCTGAGCCCCTATAGGAATTGTAAGTTATAGTTTTTCCACTTCAGAGAACAGAACTTTACCTGCCACATCAGCGCTATAAGTGCCAAGTGTTGCACAGCTCATCTTAGTTATGCTACACTAATATTCATTTCAGCCTTTTATGAGGTCTTACAACTGTCCTTTTGCGCTGCAAAATTAAATAAATGAACGATTATTTCACAAACTTGCTTGTATGTTTACGAGGTTACGCAAGCAGTACGTGTGTGTTTGCTGATAGTGCATAATCACAAATAAACATAGGCGACTAAGATGAAGAAGGTTTTGAATATTGTTATTCTATGATGCCTAGCATTTCGTATTGTTTGCGTCAGAATTAGCAGCAACGGCGCAACTTCTCTTTCTTCGGCGTTGCCTTTTTGGGCAGAATACCGGATTTAATTGCTGTAACTGGTGGTAAAGCGCCCGGATTCATAATGCCATATGGATCCATGTAAGGCAAACCAGCGCCGGGTGGCATGTAGAAATTGGCATTGGTAGGCAAGTACTGCACATTATCGAAGTATGCAGGTGTTGGTACTTGTCCACCGTAGATGTTCGCTATGTCCTGCTGATCGCCGAAAAGCATTCGCTTATGCTCTTCTTGATTTTGCATGGATGCTTGAAATTCAGCCATTTGAGACTGAATATCTGACCACCCAGCAGTTTCACCTTGCCCAGCAGAAGCATTGAACGCATTTCTAGATCTGTCATCATCCTCCGTCGGAACTGACATATTCTGTAAAAAATGGTGTCTGTGGAATTTTCGATTTTTTTTGGCACGTCATGCCACTTATTGAAAAACTCGTTAGTGCACTACTATATTGTGGATAATTGCGCCGTTCGTTTCACTATGACGGGTCCACCCTGTACACGTCCAAAAACTGAATTCAACACACCTGCATGTCTTTATGACTTATGATTTTCTTAATTCTCTCAACAGCACCGTTCAACTTCTCTTCTGCAGCAGCTTTTCGCTGAAAAAAATTGTTAAAAAATAAATCACCCCTCAGTAGTAAATTGTGATAGCTCTTGATACTTAGCGCTTACCAATAACTCTTTACACGTGACGGGTCCCTCCGGACTTTCTCTCTTTGCTACTTCAGGACATGGCTCTTTCATCATCTCTTCTATACCTGAACGAGAATTATGATAATTAGCTCTACACTTTACAAGGACATGGATGATCTTGCACCCCCGTAGCACAGGCCTGAGTCATTTTTGTTTGTTTACAACACTTCGTACCACGGACGCAGTAGGTGCTGCAGGATTGACTAATTTGGATTCTTCACTTTTCAACGCGTTGGACTCGGTAACCGCAGGAGATGTTGCTGATGATGTCTCTAATTTTTCAGTTTCAATTTCTACATAGATGATCGCTGATATGAGAACAATAACCTGTCTCATCGGCCTCATCTAGAGCTTTGTCAAGGTCGTCTTCCATCTGGATGTTACTCGCTGAAACAACTCCTCTGTCAATGATCTTTTGAGATGCTTGTTTCTCTTCTGTTCATATTATAATTCTAAAATTCTGTGTGACTTACCTTCCTCAGCTTTTTCTCTCTCTTGTTGCTCCTCAGCTGCATCTGCATCTTCCTCTTTGTCCAGTGATTCCTATGACTCCATTTTATGTGACTAAGCATTCTTACATTGTCTTCTTTCTCACGCTCCTTTATTCCTACTCTTCGAGCTATGAATGAAGTGAAGGTAATTCGCATGTTTACCGTGTTCCATATCAGCCATATCCTTAGCGTGTTCTGCAGTCATATGCGTCAGAATTTTCTTTTCTCCTTCAATCTACAAACGGATTTTAAGAAGTACCAGGTGTACCCACGTGACCTTCCTGTCGTGCTTCTTCTTTGCGTTCATTCAAATCTTAATAAATGCATTTGTCTGTACATTTGCTTGCCGTCAAATTGATGCTCTCTGAGCGATTCCTCATCTTCTTTCGCTTCGTGTCGAGCGACGACTATGTAGTGAATGCACTAATCTATCAGACTGTCACCATTTTCTACTGACGCTCTTGTAGAAGGCATCACAACAGCCGTGGGTGTCACTGGTTGCGCTTGTTGTCGCTGGGCCATCTGTCCCGTGTGTAGCAACAAGTGAATTACTGAACCCCTATTTGATGTTCCAGATCGTCGAAACGCTTCATAACTTCAGCTTGATTATCGCGTGGTGTCGACAAAACCTTGATATTAGGGCTGAGATTTCACTCGAAACTAGAAAGAATACATACGCATCTTTTAAGACAATGCCTAACGCTCTCCGGTATGACAATAATAAAAGACATATCGCCAAAAGGTACATCGAGGCATAGAGTTACGTTGCCTGACGATGTCTGGCTCACATATTAAATTATGAAAGAAATTTGTGCAACACCGAATGCACTTCATCTGAGTTGCCAAAAAGCGCGCGACGTATGCACTGAGGGAGAGGCCTCAGCAAAAAAAATTGGGAGTCTATTAGAAACGAGTGAACACTGTAAAGCACAACTTCGCAATGCAAAATTGCACTATGATGAGAAAGCGAGGAACATAGCAGCGAGTACGTTCTACTTCTTCTTCTTATCGCGCCAATCTTGATTTGGCATTGTATCACCTCAGCATTGAACAAGCTAAAGGAGAAGCAAGAAGTGCAGAAAAATATATGTGATGTGAGTGATTCGGGTTATAAATATATCATACAGGAACTGAGGCGACGGTACAATGAGCTCAAATCTGAGCAGGATGAATTAGCTCAGAAACGATCGAAGGTGCTTGCAATACTAGCGGAAAAAAAAAATAGTAGGCAACTTAAGACAATAATGCACAATAGCATACACAAAGTTGCAAGATGAGTACACAATAGTATCGCAAAGATTAGTAGACCAGCGAACACGTTACAAACAACTGTTGTCTCTGGATATTTGTCGCGATAAAAAAGGTCAAGTTTGTTGAGTGTGTAAATATAACCTTATAGGACTCACTTTCATATTCAGCCAAATAGATAGAAGAAATCCAAAGCGAGAATTTACTTTATCAATACCAGACATCAACAAAGACGGTAAAAAATTTTTAATCTGATTTACATTTCAGTAATTTGTGATCCTCCAATTCCAAGAAAACAACTTGACCAAATCATGACAAAATTTGTTGAGGGTCGACTTACTTTACGAGATTTGTTGTGTCTTATACATGAAGCTTTTGTAAAATTATGTTGATCATGCTGACAAAAACTGCACCAGTCCCTGTTCTTAAAAAGACAACAGCGGCGGCGGCGGCGCCGGATATTAATCATACAACAACATGACAAAAGAGTCCTCTTCTATCTTGTTACAATATACATCTCAAAGTATACCTCCTTATGCCTCTCTAATTTGCTTTGCTATTTCTGAGCACATTCATTCATCATCAATAGAAAATTTTAAAATCATTATAACCGAAGATAAAAGTTCTTTGACAACAACAACACAAAATTTTTCTGCGTCTCCTTCTGGATTAAGTTTAACTATTGATAATCAAGTCATAGTAGCTGATGATTTAAGCATAGCTCGAATTATATGTTCTAATTTTGAAAATTGTTCAACACTACTAACAAAATGTCCCAAAAATTATGAGTCGAGTGATTCAAAATTATTTCAAACAGAAGTTCAGGGTTGGATTGATTATGCAATAAAATTTCAGAATGAATGCACAAAATTATATAATTTAAAATCATCATCATCATCATCATATAAACTTATAAATGATTTAGAATCAAGACTTAAATTTCGGACATTTATTGTGGGACATCAATTAACTCTGGCGGATATTTCAATTTATGTAGTAATTGGTCGTTTAATAAATTTTGATTTAAAGATATTAAATCAAAATATGAATGGTATTAATTAATTTATTTTTATTTATTATATAGAATTTTTAAACGTAAATCGTTGGTTTTCATTTATTAATTTTTTATTAAATGCAAAAATCTATAAAGAGGTAAAATACTTTTTTTTTTTGTCATAATTAGGCTAAAAATCCTGGAAATGCAAAAAAAATAACCAGTGCATATGAAGGTATATATAGAAAAAAAAATTTTTTTTTAATTTTTTTCTTAAAATTATCTATATTTTTGTAGGAAAACTTCCAGATGCTAAATTTGGCTCAGTAGTAACCAGATTTCCACCAGAACCTTCTGGATATCTACATATTGGTCATGCAAAAGCAGCTTTATTAAATTCATATTATGCAAAATATTATGAGGGTCAAATGTTAATAAGGTAAATATTCTAAAAAGATATATCTTGAAAAGTATTTTTTCATTTTTGGATGGTTATAATTTTAATAATTAAAAAAAATTTTGTATGTTATAGATTTGATGATACAAATCCAACTAAAGAAAAAGAAGAATTTGAAAATTCTATTTTGGAAGATTTAAAATTATTAGATATAAATGTATCAAAAATAAGTCATACTTCTGATCATTTTATAATGATTGAGAATTTTTGTGAACAACTTATAAAGGAAGGTATTATTTTAAATATATTTTTTTTTTTTATTTAAAATAATTTTTTATCATGGATGGTGTTGAAAGTGAATCTCGTAATAATAAAATTGAAGTAAATTTACGACGTTGGGAAGAAATGAAAAAGGTTAAAAAAAAATAAAAAAAAAAATTAAAAAAAAATAAAAAAAAAATTAAAAAAAAATAAAAAAAATTGTTATTTTTAGGGTTCCGAAGAAGGAATAACCTATTGTGTGCGAGCAAAAATTGATATGAAATCAAAAAACAAATGTCTAAGAGATCCTGTTATGTATCGCTGTATTATAAATGTTCCTCATCATATACATGGAACACGATTTAAAGTTTATCCTACATATGATTTTGCATGTCCTGTAGTTGATTCTATAGAAGGAGTTACACATGCAATGCGTACTAATGAATATTCCGATAGAATACCACAATATGAATGGGTAAGATTAACAACAAAACTTAATTTTTTTGAAGGTAATAAATTCATGTAATATACGTCCAGTTATAATTTATGAATTTTCTCGATTAAATTTTGTTAATACTGTTTTATCGAAAAGGAAACTACAATGGTTTGTTGATAATGGTTTAGTTGAATCATGGGAAGATCCAAGATTTCCAACAGTTAGAGGTAATATGTTTATAAAATTTATTACATAATTATTAAATAAGTTTAATAAATAAATATATTATTATTTTAATTAAATATTTAATAGAAAGGTAATTTTAAAGAATTATTAAAATTTAAGATATAATTAAAATTAATTATATAATTAAAATTTAATTGACTGAAAATATTTTTCAAAAATTTTTTGTATTAAAAAATATTGTTAGAAAAAAAAAAAAAATATATCAATTAATATAAATTATAATTAAGAATTTGAATGTTAAATTGAAATCAAATTTATATTAAATTTAATTTTACAATTATCATATAATTGAAAATATCCTATAATATAATAAATTATATAATTAAAATATAATAATAATAAAATAATAATAAAGGATAATAATAAGTAATAATGATTTAAATAATAATATTATAATAATAATAATAATTATATTAATAATATTATAATAATAATATTATAGTAATAATAATTATAATAATAATAATAATATAATAATAATAGATAATAATAAATAATAAATAATAATAAATAATAATAATAATAAATAATAATAATTAGATTAAAATGTAATAAAAATTTATTTTATAATTTTTTTTATAAAATTTATAATAATTTAATAATAGGTATAATGAGAAGGGGTTTAAAAGTAGAAGCATTAATGGAATTTATTCTTGAACAAGGTCCATCAAAAAATGTTAATCTAATGGAATGGGATAAATTATGGGCAAAAAATAAACAAATATTAGATCCAATTGTTCCAAGATATATGGTTGTTAATTGTAAGTTTTAAAAAAAAAAAATTTTTTTTTTTCAAGATAAAAATTGTGTTAATGTAAATATATTAAATGGTCCTATTGAACAAGAAATTAAATTAAGAGATTTACATCCAAAAAATTCAAAAGTTGGTAAAGCTGAATTAATTTATTCGAATAAAATTTTAATTGAACAAGATGATGCAATCTTAATTGAAAATAAGGAAGAGGTAACTTTTTCTATTTAGAATAATTTGTAGATAACATTAATGAGATGGTCTAATGCATTTGTTGAAAATATTATTAAAAAAAATAATGAAATAAAATCTTTAAATTTAAAATTAAATCCAAATGGTGATTTCAAAATGACTAAGAAAAAAATACATTGGGTTTCTGAAAATAATATTAAAATTATATTAAGAGAATATGATAATCTTATTTTAAAAAAAAAACCAGAAGAACAAGATAAAATTGAAGATATTTATAATCCTAATTCTATTTTTGATACAGAAGCTATTGGTGATTTGGCAATTAAATCACTTAGTATAGGTAATTTTATTTTCAGCAATATATATAAAAAAAGTATCATTCAATAATTATGAATATTTTAAATTATATTATATTAGAAAATAATCTTAATTTAATTATAAAAATAATTTATTATTGAAATTATCAATAATTTTATATTTACTTTATTTTTTTTTTTTTTTTTTTTTTATAAAATTATAGGTGATTGTGTTCAATTTGAACGAAGAGGATATTACCGACTTGATAAAAAAGCAACAGAAAATTCAGACGCAATATTTATAAAAATACCTGTAAGTACTATACAAATAATAAAAACGTTCAAGGATGGTAAATCTAAACCTATGTCTGTGGTACGTACTAAAGTTGAGGTAGAAAAACTTATAAAAGGACAATAAATATTCCTTAATTAGAAGTAAATAAAATAATTTTTTTTTTTTCATGACCATTGAACGATACAAAAAAAGATCCCAGATTTTATGGAACATATTCAAATAATGAACAGACAACTTCATACAACAATTTTTTTGGGTAACTTAGATGAAATATTTTCCTTTTTTCCTTTTCTTCTTCGAAATAGTTTTTTTGCTTTATTCCAAAAACGGCGATGTAATCTCTTTTTCTTTTTCTTTTCGCTTTTTTGGGGTAGTAATTTATCAGGACTTGGTCGATAATTCTCAATGACAGTGCTTGGTTTATTTCCATCTAAGAAAAATTTACTAGGAACTTTTTGAGAAGAAAGTTTATCATTTTCTCTTCTTTCATTATCAGTTTTTTTTCTTGAAAAATTATCACTACATTTTTCTCCATCAGGACAAATTTTTTGTGAATCGTCAATTATATTTACTTTGTTATCTTTCAATATAGATTTAGAATCTTCATATTTTTTTAAATTAATTTTCTTCTCAAAGTCATCAGAAGAATTTTTTATCGAATTATTAGAGAAATAAATGGAAGAGCCATTAGATTTGTAGTATTTTTTGTTAGAGTCTTTTTGTGCAGCAGTTTGAATTGCTGATGTAATTTCGACTTGATCTGAATGTCTTCCCCCAAGCATCTGCTCTAATTTTTTGACAAACTTTTCATCCATTGTAAGTTTATTTATTTTAGGTCTTGGAGTAGAAACAAAACTTTCATGACCTTTAACTATATCTTCTACTAATGAACCAAGAAGTAAAGTACAAAAACTTATTGTTAAGGAGTACCTCATTTCAAAATTTAATTTTTATATTAAAATAAATTGTAAAAAGGTAATGTTGATACCGTTCATGAATATTTACCGCTCATTAAAATAAACTCTTTACAAACGGCAAATACTCATGATCAATAAAAATTTATAAAAATAATAATTATATAATAACTTCCATCAATAATAAATAAATGGGTTTATTTATTCATGAACATTTCATGTCGATTTAAAAATATTAATTTAATTAATAATATTATTTATTTTCTGTTGATTATAATTCTTTTTTGTCATTTTTTGCATTTATATTATTAAATATTATTATTTTATTTTTATTATTACAAATTATTTTCATCACAATATAAAAAGTAATAAACCTGATATGATTAATTTTGAAAAATTTAAAGAAAAAATTATAAATAAAATAAAAAGTTTTTTTGAATTTTTAAGTTTCTATATATATTTATATTCATGTTGGGTATGTAGATTTTTTTTTCGAAAATTTTAATTAGAGTATTTTATTGACACTTTTATTTACATTAATTTGTGGGCTAGGTAAAGGAAAAAAATTTTTTTAATTTATTATAGGATTAACACCCGGATATCCAAACTGGATTGAAGGTGCTGATTTATTATATTCATTGCAAAAGTCACAAGCTCGTACTGATACAAATATTTATAATAAATTATTTTATGAATCACGTTCAAGACAAAGTTATATAATACTTTCATCAAAAGAAAATATTTTAAATGAAAATTTCATGAAAATTGCACGGTCTATTGATTTAATAGTTCGTGGAGAAATGATTGATCCGATAAATCAAAAAAGAATATCAATTATGAATGATGATAATAAAACTATTTCATTTAATGATATATGTTTGAAAAAAAATAATCAAAATGTTTGTGAATCTTCGGGAGTAGAATTATTTTTAAATTCAGAAATCTTAATTATTGATGATTTTATAATTGATTTAATAAATTGGAAATTATTACCATTAGATTTCATTTTTGGAGATGTAAAAAAAAAAACATGTATAAGACCATTTATCTTATTACAAGAATTCAATAATAGAAAAATTCCTTCAACAATGATTAATAAAATTAAAATTGATAAAAGAAGGTCTCAAATTGAATTAGAATGTCTTCAAAGTGCTCATGGTAAATGACTAAGCATATATGTTTTTAGCTTTTTTGCTTACTTATACATTACAAGATAATGTGAGAAATAAACTTTCAAATGAATTATGGGAAAAAACTTTATCTTCTGTCTTTAAGGATATTAAACAATGGGAATCAATTAATATTAATTTTAATTCATTTCGTAATAGAGGTATATTTAATTTTAAAACAAGATTTTTTTAGATGACGAATTACGTGCTTCAACAACTCAATCATTAGATGCCATTTATGTCTTATTAACATTTGTATCCTTAATTCTTTATAGTAGCATTATGAATTTTTCCTGTGATTTATTTCGTACAAAGTAAAAATTTTTTTTTTTTTTTTTAATTTTCAGATCACTTGTTGCAATAGCTGGTGTTTCAGCTGCTAGTTTTGGACTTATGACTGGTATGGGATTATGCTGTCATTTGGGATTATCACTTGTTCCTACAGCATTAGTATGTCCTTTTTTAGTATTGGGAATCGGAGTTGATAATACATTTGTGATAATAAATGCACATTCTCTAACAACAGCATTAAGTAATCAACCTCAAATTCGTTGTTTAATGTGTTTACGAGATTCTGGTAAATAATTTTTTTTTTTTTTTTCTTCTTTAAATTAGGTGTTGCTATAACCTTAACAACACTAACAAGTATGATATCATTCTTTATTGGATCATGGAGTCCATATCTTTCTATACGACATTTCTGTTTATTTTGTGCTTCAAGTAAGTTGCAGAATTTAATCAAATTTCAAGGTTTATTATTTGCTTATATCTATTGCTTTACATTTTTTTTTGCTTTCATATGTATTGATGCACGTCGTGAAGCAAATCAAAAGGTTTGCTGCCTCAAACTCGATAATAATTTACCTACAAATATGAGATTTTCAACATTATCAGAGAAAAAAAATTCAATTAATCTTGATTCATTTAAAGATCAAGATTTTATATATATAACTATTAAAATTTTAAGACAGACACACACACAAAAAAAAGATTATACACCAACAATTACTGATCAATATTTTGATTTAAACATACTTGATCCACCAGGTAGAAAAAATTTAAAAATTTTTTTTTTTTTTTTTTTTTTTTTTTTTTTTTTTTTTTTTTTTTTTTTTTTTTTTTTTTTTTTTTTTTTTTTTTTTTTTTTTTGTTTTTTTTTTTTTTTTTTTTTTTTTCTTAATTTTTTTTTTTTAGTTTTTTATTATAATTTTATTTTCTGTAATATTTATAATGTCCCTAATTGGGATATCAAAAATTGAATTGGGACTTGATTTAAAGGATTTGGCTCCTATGCATTCACACATTAGGTTATTTGATAATAATTTCAAAAAGTATTTTAATAAATATGATGCACCAACATCTATAATATTTATTGATCAAAATACAGAATGGTGGAAACCTCAATTTTATGGTTTAGTTCAAAAATTAGAAAATGATTTAATAAGTAAGATAATATAATTAATTATTTATAAGCTACATTCATAGATAATTTATTATTATTGTAATTATCTTCTTAAGGATCAAATCTAGCTTTAAAAATAATCAATCCATTTTTTTTAATTGCTGGAGATCGTCAATATACTACTTGGATGACATCAGGAAATAAAGAAGTATTGTTTCGTAATTATTTCTTTTTTTTCTTTATTAGGCTTTCGAGAAAGTTTTAAGTACAGCTTTATTAACAAATAAATCTTATAGAGATTTTCAATGGAATTTTATTTGGGAGGGTACTAATTTAAAGTCGTGGAAATTGATTATTTTACCACCATTTATGAAGTCTTCTCATCAGCGTGCAATTTGGATGGTTGAATTGAGGTAGTTTTTTTTTTATTTTTTCTGACAATTTTTTTTTTTTTTTAGAAAAGTTTGTGAACGACATTCTAAATATATAATAAAAGATAAAATTACTCATAAAAAAAGTTTGGTGAAAACAAAAATATTTCCATGGAATTTCATGATGATTTATTATGAGTCAGATTTAAGAATACCTTATTCTATAATGACTGAACTTGTAACAGCAGCTATTAGTTTATCATTTGTTACCTCTTTTGGAATACCTGATTGTAAGACAGGTGCAATCGTAACATTTGCTATGGGTATGATAGATCTAACAGTATTTGGATTTATGTATTTCTGGGATATTAAGTTGAATATGATATCAATGGTCAATTTACTCATATCGATTGGATTTGCTGTTGATTATTCAACACATTTATGTCATGCATTTTTAGAATGTAAAGGTACTACTAGAGAAGATCGTACCATAGAAGCAATTGTTCTTATGGGCAATCCTATATTACAAGGAGCAACTGCATCACTATTAGGAATTATTATGCTTGCGTTCTCAGAATCACTTATTTTTAGAATATTTTTTAAAATGATGACACTTGTAAGTTCAATTTGTTAATATTTATTTGAATAGATTATCGTTTTTGGTATGGCTTATGGAATTGTTTTATTGCCTGTATTACTTTCTATAATCGGGCCAATGCAACAACAAATCTCAACTGATTCTATTGTCGTCATTTCGGCGGAAAGTTCTGAAGACTGTTCTTCCAAATCTTCATGGAATTCGATTGATTACAGTGCCGAATCCTTTGCGGAGAAGGAATATGAAGAAGAAGAAGAAGACGATGAAATGGGTATTGAGCTGCCATTTACCACAATTGGAGGTAAAGCAGCACATTATAAGCCAGCATTTCATCGTGATTATTCGCAATTTGGCACTCCAGTGCCGCACAATGAAACAACTTATGTTCAACAAGAAGCAATGCCGTCAAAGCATATTCCTTTTGAGAGCAACATATTTCATAAAAAGATTAAAGGCAATTCAGAATGCAACTAAAAAAAAGAAACGCAATCGCGCTGTTTATGTTGTACAAATTTTGCAAAAAAGCTGTTGAATTATAACTAAGAATATTGCTTCAAATTTCAAACCTGTTACTCACAAAAATCATTTGTGATTTTTGCATCTCATTGTTACAAGCAGAGCAAACAACATGTCACGCAATAATGACACGTAAAGATTTGCTATGAGAATTTTAGCCGGGCTAACTGTACTAAACATCTGTACAGCGCATGGCATAAAGTTTCCACCTTTATCAAGTTCAAAGGAGGATTTAAGATTACTCCAAAGTCAAATTTCTTCAGATTCTAATTTGGAGCAACTTGCAGTAAAAGACGCAGAACTTAACAATGCTCTTAAAGATCAGGAGAATGTATATCAGGTGGTTCTAATTATGATTTTTTCATTTTTCAGCTAATAACCGACGTTGTGAGTAACCTTATATTCGTAACGAATCGTAGTCTGATCTGGGTTTTCAATTAAGAAGAAGAATTAGTACAAATCAATATGCAGTACAACGTCTACTAGGGGAACTTGGAATCTACAGAGTAAAGACAAATAAAAAATTTTTCATATAGACACAGCGAGATTATAGACAAAGACAGAAGGCAGCGTTGCAACGAATTCAACAACTTCGACATCAGTAAGTTTAAATAAATTCAAACGCAACGAAAGAATTCGAATGCGTGAAAGTCTTTCGTTTCCATTTGTTGAAAGCAACGGTCTTTCTGAAGATTTTCGTTATCGCTGGGTGGTGGTCACAAGGAATTCTAAAATGGCAACTACAAATTGGAATATTGAAGAATTTGTTTTATCGACAGAAGATGCTAACAAAATTGGGACGAAGAAAACAACTATGATCTCTCAAAAGAATGTTGAATATAATGAAGATGTAAGTCTAATATATTTATTCTTTTCACAGTCTTCTATAATTCCTTCAAATTTATTAATTACACGTAATAAACATTTAAAGTAAAGTCACAATAAATAATTATATTGAAATACAAGTGAAGGATATATATCTACTTTTATTAAACTTGGATCCAAATCGTCAGCGGGAGTATGATATTAAATTTTTTTTTTTATATTTTTTTTTTTAGATAATCTTCAAGTTTCAGAATCAAAATGGTCTGTCTAATTTTTATTTGAATTAATATAGAATTTGGATTCATAACTTTTGAAGTACAAACACCAAATACAGATCATGTAAATATTAATTTATTAAA
Source organism: Ichneumoninae sp. B BG-2022a (assembly GCA_030522725.1). Lineage (NCBI taxonomy): Eukaryota > Metazoa > Arthropoda > Insecta > Hymenoptera > Ichneumonidae > Ichneumoninae sp. B BG-2022a. Next base: position 15,179 of record JAPYZD010000227.1, on the reverse strand, counting down.
TTTTTTGTTAGACAATTCCCGCTTACCTTCATTTGGGACATATTAATAAAAATAATAAAGTTTTATTCACTCCTGTGAGGATTAATTATCAGCCTAATGAGTAAAAATCCTTTTTTAAAAATAAAAAAAAAACAGATGGAATTTAGTTGGAATACAATTTGGATCATTAATCACACGGTATTCGTTTTTTTTATTTTTTTTCTAATTTATTTTAAGGATATTTATAAATAGCATACTTATATCAGAAAAGCGATTTTCAATACCTTGGACCGATGATGGTTTGTTTAATGAATATTCAATAACTTTGTTTAGGTAGTTTTGGGTTACATAGTTCTCAAGGAGCAGTATGGTTTCGTAATTTCAATGCAGGACTCTCAACATTCACAAAAGTCGCATCTTTAGCGTTCGGTCATTCCATTAATAATGAAGTAAAAATTATTATTAATGATATATCTCTAGGCTGTTATGACTCGAAATTTATCTAAAGAGGAATATAGTGAATTTATACAACGCTTACAAGATAATAATATGGCAAAGACTAATACAAAAACAGAGGAATTAGAATTACAAAATACTAAGGATGACTCTCAAGAATTGTGTTTTGATTATAAACGAACTACACCAAATATGGAGTAAGTTAATATAAAAAAGTTATGGAATTAGTGATTGGCAAAATGGACCAGAGCTAGGCTGGACTATAATGCGTTCTCAAGGAATAAATCGTATAACAAGTTTACAGACGATTCCACGTACTTCAACTCAACGAGCTCTTATTCTTAAAGTAATCGTTTAATTTTCATATGTCATTATAAGAACTTTTCATGCCCGGGAGCGACCGTAAGCGTTAGATTAGTGTTGGGCGTCAGATCTCAAGGGGGTATTATTATGCGAAATCAAGATAAGGACAATCGATTGATTGTATGAGAATTTAAAAGATAAAGAACCATATCAGGCTGCTATCGATACCGGTTTTAGCACAATACAATTAATTGATTCCACAAAAGTAATGTTGTTCTTTTAAATTTAATGATTTTCAAGAGTGCGCCACAAGTGAAGAAAATTATTGCATTACCCACAGCAAGGGATTCATTCGTACATTTGCTTCAAGTGAAAGATGACACTAATAAATTAAGCGTAAATGTTTTGGCATTGAAGCAATATCGCTATTTACAGATAATATTCAATAACAAACATGTTTTTGATTATACTCCTCCTTCAAATTATATAAATGCAACACGTAAGCTACACTGTGACTTGTATGTAAACATGCACAACCCCCCCCGCATAATGATTAAATTAATTATTAATTAGGACGCGGCATCGGTATCTGGTTAGGATATGGAACTGCAGAGTTTTTTGATTTTACAGTCGACAATATTTTGATAAAAAAACAAATTTAATATCAACTTTCTTTTATCAATGCAACATACTGCGCAATCTCTTGAGATATATCCTCTGGCACGTAGTGAGCGGCGACCCTCAGTTGTCGCTTCTATATTACAAACTCCTGCGTTATCCGAGAAAGAATTAGATTTTTTATTTAAATTCAACGATAAGAACGAGAAGGGTTACTTAGTATGTATGACGTATTGATTCTGATTATAGAATAGGTAAAAACGGAGCTTGGCAATATTTTAGAAAGAATACGTGTAAGATTCAAATTCAAAAAAAAAATTTCAATTAGAAAAGAGATCGTATTGCGGAGCCACTTGCTCCTGCCGTTTTAAATTCAATTTTTTTTCTATTAGATCCGCAGAATACGCAAAAAGTCTCTTTACAAAGTTTCAAAGAAAGATTTAATGATTTATTTTACAAGAATCGACTTCAATTTTATGATAGATCTGCAGCTACAACGGTATTTATAATTTTTATATTATAAAGAAACAGAGTGTCGGTGTTTTTAAACAGCCCTCTTTAAGGACACAGAAAAGACGCCCTACAATAAATGGGAAAATATCTGGTCTCTCAGATGCCTTTGATCCATTGGGAGGTTTCGTTCCTCCTATGTCTTCTGATGTCCCAACTTTGCCGCAATCAGGGACACCTTTTGATTCACAATCCTCAGTAATAAGTACCAACTCTATTCCAATACTGTCTAACAAATCAATTGCTTCGTCAACGATGCGACCGCAAAAGCCTCCCTCCTCTTCAAGTCCACTCCGACCCCTTCCATCTCCTGCTGCATTGTCATCTCCTCCATTGCCAACGCCTTCTTTGCCTCCACATAAGGAGGCAAAACCGCTGTTGCCTCAACATAGAGACCCACCAAGAAATCTGCCGAACCCACTACAGGTAAATTTGCCCCAAGTAAGAGAATAATCCAATGTTGATTTTATAGCTGAGGCCGGAACTGGTTAAGGCAGCGTTGGAGAAGACAAAAGGTATTTGTTACCATTCGTCGCAATTTGGTCGATTTCAGGATTGCCCGAATATAATGGTAAATCGCGGTGGGTAGGAAGAGTACCAACAGCTGCTGATGTAAGGTATTATTTTTCGATAAACCGTATAGGTTGCAGACTTTTATACCTGTCCGCATTGTGGCAAATTCATTGATCCAGTAACTTTAGAAGAACAATGGAGGCAAAAGTCAGGTACGTTTCAAAACTAAGAATGGTATGCGCACCAGGACCTTATAAAGAACATGCTAAGTTATTCGGACCAGCCCCCGTACAATCATATAAACCTTTGTACGGCCCATACTTCTACTCAGTATGTATCAATATCTTTTGGATTCTGAACAGGGTATTGCATCACAAGGGCGGACAGCTGGCACTATACCTCCGACCTTCTTTGCATCGCCATACAATGTCCATACTTGGAGTTTTTCCTCATCTTGATGACTGCCCTGAGAAGCATGTGGTACGCTGACTCTCAGCGCATGCATACCGTGGTTGCAGCAGTACCACCGTTGTAGTAATAATGATTCATGCTACCATCTAACAGCCACTTTTTCTCGACCGCGCCGGGTGCGTCACTTATTCCCGGTGGTCTCACACACTATGCGCAACCGAAACAGCACTTTGTGGATGATCACATCTTTGACGCCTCCTCCTCTCAGCCTTTAGTGGACCTAATGACAACAACGTCGTTTTCTACCTCTGACGATAGCTATTATCGTCATTTTTCGTCCAATTTCGGATTTCATACGACTTCGGATCCTTTCGCGTCACATACAAGACGAAGAACTCCTCTCGACTCACCACTTCTAGGATCAGCAGTCTCACTGCAGTCGGGGCCTTATGCTTGCCTCTCTTCCAGTCCCCAGTGCGTGTTGGGTGACAGAGGAGACGGGGGAATTGAACATACTGCTTCCGCTGCAGAATATGCCGATGACACAAGCTCTTTTGATGCTCGAAGCGAAGAAGACTGCCTTCCCACAAACACTAATGAGAAAGAGTTCTACATGCGTTCAGACTCTCATCATCAGGGTGATTACTCCCTTGCCAACAGAATCGCACCATGCTCACTTCTATTGAATATTAATAACCATGACAACGGATCTTCGACAAGCAAAGTTTCTCGCCGAAAGCGCCGCCGGGCAGGCCACTCACCACGCAGGTCTAATTCTAAGCATTTGAAAGGTTCTACGTTACAGCAGCCGCAGATTTCAACAGAGCCACGCAGGGGATTGCTAGTTCCATCGAGACCATCAACTTGTCGTTCACCTTATAATGTCTATTATGGCGGTGTCTATGACAGAACAAATCTACTCAATAATCACTGTGCCATTAGTAGCCAGGATCTATCCCGAAGTTCTTACAGTCCATCACCTTTTTGCCCTCCCCACGATGCTTCCCAACAACACCAACAAGGATACTATTCTGCGAACTGGAACAACGCTGCTGTTACGTCATTTCAAAGTCCGGTTACAACATCATCACTCAGTACCTCTCTTATACCGCTGCCTCCCGTTCCGTCGAGGGCTGCTGCAGAAAGTGATCCGGCCATAAAACGGCCGAAAGTCCTTGTTGTTTCGAGTCAAGCACCTGCTGAAAGCCCCTGGGGAGAAAATCCTTCAGTCTGTAATATGCCAGCCACTAACCAGACAGCACGAGCAGTATCTGCTGGAATACCAACGGACACAGTTGACGTGGTAGTGTTAAATAAGGATAGTCACTGTTCTTCGAATCTGTCCTTACTACCGCTCGACATGCTTTCGAATAATTCAAGCTATTCTTCAGCAGTCCCCACTTCTGGATGGCTGAATTCCCGCATTACACAGTCTTCACCAGCTTGCCCAGTTCCGATTGCTGATGAGGATGACGATGACGTCGTTTTTGAAAGGTGTCATGTTCAACAACCTCCTCCTCCTTCACGATTACCAACAACCACCACTGCAGTCGTTAGTTCCACCACACCCTCGATATTTTCCGAGGCTCCAGGTCCTCATACCTTACTGTCGGTCTCCTTAAGCGTGCCGCCCGCTGTTGTCAGAGCTTCACCCCCTGAAGTTGATGGAAAACCTTTACTGAAAACAATAGTAGGAGCAGCGGAGTCTGTTGTAACACGATGTCAACAACAAGAAGCAACGACTAACTCACCACAACAGTTGCAAATAGTGCCTAGTTTCAAATCGACGGCTAAATCTCAAACATCATCAGCACCATCAAGTCAACAAACGAGTTTACCAGAAGAAGATAGCTCATCTTTGGGACAGAAAGACTGTTGCTCTAATATTTTTCCCTGCAGTAAAGAGGAATCAAACAATCAACCTTCTGAGGTTGATACTGCATCAGCAATCGAAGAGCATGAACAACAACAGACTCCAAATGAGCAGCAACAACAACAGCAGGGTCAAGAAGGCCTTATATCAAATCAACAACAAAGCTCTGATATATCTGCCAGTGTAGCAGCAGCCGTTGCAGCCGGATTAGTTTCTGTTTTTGATGTTTTACATGTAGAGGAACACAGACTACGTCAGAAGCAATTAAAGGTTTGTCTTATTCAAATTTAATTTACATTCAGATTATTTTAACTAGATTTTTGCCTGCAATAATTGGCGATGCGAATGAAAGTAGCAGTAATGAAGTTTGTAATGCTATTTTAGAACGCATGTTAAAATTGCCTTTACAAATTTATTTACAAGCTTGGAATGAGTTAAAGCAGGCCCAAATATCAACTATCAAGGTATTTTTTTTTTTATATAATAATAATTATTATTATTAATATAATATATCGTTGTTATTTTTTTATTGTTCAATTATTATTTGAGATAGATTATTTATTTCACTAATTATTATAAATATTTTTTTTTAATATAAATAATAATGATAATAATTATAATTATAAATAATTATAATTTTGAATAAATTATAATTTTTTTTATAAATTTTTATTATTATATTTTTTTTTTTAGAATATGCAACCAGATCATCCATTTCATGTTAGTGAAGTGACTGCAATATTAGTACGAGCAACTGCATCTTTTTCTGCATATCTCGATCATTTTTCTGCTGATTGGTTATTTCAGCTTACACTTCAAGGTATTTTTTTTTTATTCCAAAAATAATATTTTTTTTAAATCATTAATTTAGGTGATATTCATGCAATACCACCTACTAAAAAATCTGTCTATTTGAAGCTTATTTCAAATTATTTTAAACCAGTACGTATTTAAAAAAAATTTTTTAAAAAAAAAAAAAAAAGAAAAAAATTTTTTTAAAAAAAATTTTTCTTCTTAGGATATAATAAACAGAAGAAAACATCGCATAAAAACAATTGAATCGTTATTTAAGTCATTACCCTATGTAATACTAAAACAAAATATTATGAATGCTCTTTCAAATGGCATTCCTGCAACATGGAAATCGGGTTATGGTGAATCAAATGAACAACAATTTGAATTAAATAGTAAAGATTCAAATACAGTAAGTATTTTATTTTTTCTTAATTTTTTTATTAGAAATTTTCAAATAATAATATTATAATACAAACTTTAAATTTTTTATGTTAAAATATCTTCATCTAGAATATCAATAAAATTTCCTCCTTCTACACAAAGAAATAATTTTTCTGTTAGTTCATAAATAGCTTCATCAATTTTGTTTGAATCTAAAAAAAATTTGAAATAAAATTTTTTCAAAATATATTATTATTACCATTAAAATTTGATTTTATAAGAAAATCAATCATATCTGATTTTTTTACACCATTTCCGTTCAAGGATCTATTATTTAAAATATACTTTAATATTTGAATCCCATATGGATTATTACATGTAGAAATAGGTAGATCAAAATTTTTATCTTTAAATTTTTATAAAAAAAAAAAAAATCTAACCTGAAATGTTTTTTTTTTTTTTTTTTAATAGATTCAAAGATACTGTTATGTTATGTAAGAATGCAGATTCTTCATATTTTGCATTTCTTACATGTAAACAACTAAAAAATTAAAGAAAAAAAAATACCTACTTGATGAATATATTTTTATTTTTATCAATATTTATCATTCCAGTGATATTTAAATAAATTGTATTTGATAAAAGTTTACGTAATGTAGTTGGTAACCAATTTTCATTATCAGTCATTATATCAATTTTAATTAGAGCAATACCCGTACCATCACTAAACTAAAATTAATAAAAAAATTTTTTTAGATTTTTACTCTAAATTTTATATCTGTTGATTCAAATATTTCCGTATTTTTTATTGGCCATCCTACAAATGTATGGGGATTATCTTCTTCTCTAAATTTTTATTCATTTTTTTTCTTTTTTTCATACAAATTTAAACTTAATATAGAACGTAAAGTACGTGGTAAACAACCAGGATGTAATTCTGGCAATCCACCTGTTGATACATTTTTTGATTTAGATTCATCATCCTAAGAAAAAACGTTTTTCAATAAATAATTTCTTACATTTATTTGACTGAAATTAAAATCAATACTATTACGTTTACCAGATAGACGACTACTTGAAAAATTAAACATACTGATGTCCCTATTGGAACCTTTTGCATACAAAGGGACAGAAACTTATTATTAAAAAAATTTCCAAAATTTTTTTAAAAATTATGGGACATTGATTAAAATATATAATTTATGAAAATATTTATATAAGATTATTTATTGATGAAAAATATTTCTAAAAAAGGAAAAAAAAATTGTTGTTTATTAAGAAAAAGTTTAAGATCGCCATTGATTAATAATTTGAGGACCAAAATTTGGACCATAGTGACGAGACATAATAACTATGTATATACCGTAAATGAGAACTATAACAATCATTAAAACTAAAAACATATGCAAAACCCAACATAAAAAGGCTAAGGGATGATCTCTTTTTTTTTTCCGCTCTATACTTTTTTTTTCTTGATTGATCGTTTTTCCTTCTTTAATCTTTGTCAATGTTGATGATAAAGTATTCTTTCTCTTATTCATTTGAGGGGGGACCTGTACACAAGATGGTGGACATAGGCACGAAAAATCTTAAAACTGGTCTCAATGAAATGGCCACACGTTTAGCTTCTCTAGAGGAAATTGCTGCTGTTGAAACATTACGCAAACGTCATCTAGATGAACAGCGATTGCAGGTAAAGATAATATAAGAAAAAAAAAAAAGACGATTTCTGCTCAAGCAGCGAATTTAGAATCGCAACTAACAACTGAAGTAAAATCTCGAGTTGATTCTTCAAGAGCTCTTCAACAACTTAGTTGTGGTATGTTGGAAGAAAGTAGTCTCAGACTAGAAGGATTACTTATTCAAAGCATTAATCAACAAGCAGTAAGAAATTTTTTATGTTAAATTAAATCTTTTTAATATCAGAGATACTTAGAAAATCTTGTAGAAGATTGTGAATCGCTCGAAAATACAATACAAAAAGCACAACAACGTGGACATCAAGAAGAAAGTCTATTATCAGAAACTGCAGTAAAAAAAAAAAAAAAAAATTTTTCTGTCACAGAAACGACTTGAACATGCAAAACACCAATTACATGATCTTGAGGAATTACGAAAAAGTCTTCCATCAAAAGTTGATAGTATTCATCGTAAATGTTTATTAAAAATGCGAGAATTGAGAGAACAATCAAATAAACAGGTAACTAGTAAATTTATTTTTATTTATAAATAGATTGAAAATGATAGTCGGGAGTTTTCTGAAGATATTACAGAATTAAAACAAGTTATTGAAAAAATGAATAAGTAAAATTATTTTAATAAATTTTTTTTAGAGACGCTAAAGAGACAAATGAAATGTTTGAAAATTATGTACCTAATGAATGTAGTACATTAAAAGCAGGTAAAATTAATTTTTTTTTAAAAATATTTCTAAGCAATAATCAAAGAAGCAGGCGAAAGAGAAGAAATGGATGATGAACTTGTAAAGGTATCAAATTATTTTTAAATAAAATCTTTTTAAAGGCAATTAATGAAAATAATTCAAGTTTACAAAACAGTTTCATATCAATAATAAAAAACTAATCAATGTGCCACATCATTAAACTAAATTATTAAAAAATAAATTAGTATTTAAATGATGCTGTTTAATTTTGCGTCTAAGTCTACCTAGTACGTGATAGATCACGACAAGCTCGGCATAATGGCGCATTGTTTATAAATAGTCCCAGAAGGATTAAATGTCTGCCCCTTATATAGTTGATGAAGAATCACATAGATTATTAAGAACAGATTTTTTTGATAATGCAAAAACATTAAAATCAATATCTGTTGAAATTTCAGGTTTACGAAATATAAGTTTAGTTTACTTTTAATTTTTAATTAATATCAGGTCCTAATGTCGTTTATAAGGAATGTGATATTCTAAACGATACAACAAATGTCCCTGAATTAATTAAAAATGTTGATTTAATTCAAAATGTAAAAAAAATTTTTAAAAAAATTTGAAAAAAAATTAATAAAAAAATTTAAATCAAATTTATTTTTTTCTTAGGCTCTTAATTCTACTGGATCATTTAATAATATAACAACCAAAATAAATTATGATTTAAATCAAGGAACAATAGTAAATATAAATGTAGAAGAAGCCCGTCGTTCTATTTCATTTGGGACATCTATAAATAGAAGAGGTGAAGGAGCAATGGTAAATTCCAATATATTTCTTAAAATAAAAAGGATATTTCAATTATGGCTCCTTGTCTATTAAGACGATATCATAATGTGACATTAGAAAGTAAATTAGCAGGAAAAAGATCCTATGAATTATTTGTAAGAAATTTTTTTTTAAAATATTTTCTTGTAAGGCAAAATACACCATGCCAAGATCATTTGAATTATTTAAAAAATATTGGGATTCAATAATAAAAGTGACAGATCATCAAGTAATCTTTTTTTTTTAATTTTTTTTTTTTGTTAGATGGATAATATATCATCTTCATCATATACTGATCATCTTAAGTAATTTATAAATGAAAAATTTTAAATGATTACAGAGGAATTGAATTCAAAATATCTGATGGAATTAAACAAAATTTGTCATTAGTAAATTGATACAAATAATAATCCATAATATTTCATAGATTTGCGGAACAAGAGATCTTATACCTGCTTCAACAAGTTCTCGTATGGCATCCTTAGGGTATGCCAAATAATTATTAATTTTAATTTTAGTGTTCTTTGTTCACCCGCCCGATCATTAAAATTAGCTTTACGTTATCTTACAAATTTTAATATTGATAATGATACTATTATACAGAGCTCAACAGTAAGAATCTTTTTAATATTATAATTATTTCAAATTAATATTAAATGATATTTAAAATAATTGGTATACTATTATTATCAATAATAAACCTTAAAATACTTTTGACAATTATTTTTAAATTTATTTGTTTTAATATTTGCTCTAGGAATTTGCAGCTTTACGTGGGGGGGATTCTTTTACACGACTTGAAGCACAAATTTCAACAACAAAAAATATAACCTCACAATTTGTAAAAAAGTTTATGCTTTCCCAATCTATTAGACATGTGAAGCTAAAATGTCCGCCGGTATTCTTACACCTATATTTTGGAATCTTATATCGGCAAAAACTGAGAAGCAATCATTTAATGTTCCAATTCAGGACAGATTTTTTCTCGGTGAAAGCTTTTTTAAGCAACCAATTTTGTTTTTAGGAGGAGCTAGCGGGACCTCTAGCGTATTAAACGGATTTGGGACACGTCAAATAGGACCAGCTTGGCCATGTAGAACTCGTGAGTCAAGAATTTTAGATACCGGAAATGCAGCAAAAGTAAGGTATCATAATAAATAGAGGTTTTGGTCAGAATGGAAATATGTATGATTATCTTGGTGGACTATCATTTTGCTCTATACGTATGGCTTTATCATACAAATTGCAATGTTTTCATGGTGCTGCGAAGTAAGGTGTATTGCATCATTTAGCCCCTCACAGTCCTGCAATATTTGTATTTGGCAATGCTGGAACAATATTAAATTCTTCTAGAAATCGTGAGTACAAAATGTTTGTACTCCCTCATAATATTATTTTTAGTAATTTCAGATATAAGAAGTCAGCTTCGCGCGGCCGCAGGTGAAAGCACTATTTACCGATTATTTATTCAGGCGTTGGATTAGCGGTACCAATCGGTCGCGGAGGATTTTTTGAGGTTCTTCTGGCACAGCCCTTAAAATATTTAGATACTGATGTTGTAAATTGCTTTCAGGTACAGTAGGTTTCTATTATACAATCTTCAAGATTGGTTTTCGACTTCAATCAATGACGTAACCTTAAAATCATTAATATATTTAAATTACTCTTCTTTTTTTAATAATTGTGTGTGTGGTTGACAATGGACTCACAACATAGTAACCTATTGGCTGCCATTAGAGCAAAAGGTCAAGCTGCTTCCGTTGTTGCACCAACAAAAACAACAACGCCACCTGAGCCTTTATTGCAACAACAGCAGAAAAAAATATGTCTCATTGAAACACCACAAAACGAAGCAAAATTGCCGTTATTTCCAAGGTTACCTGCACCAGCCAGTTTACTTATTAAAAGTGCTTTCGCTCAAGGCGACTTGAAAGCTCGATTAAGAAGAAGATCAGCAGCTGAAACATCTGCACCAATTACAACTACCTCCATCGCCGCTGCCCCTACCGAATTAAGAATTGGATCAACAAGTAATAACACATTTAATCAGTTGACTAATAAGGATAAAGAAGTTATTTTGCCACGAAATCCTATTGGTTTCACAGCAGCAGACCTTCAAAAACAAATTGTGCTTAAGAAAAGTATTAAGTTATCATCACCGTCAACACTTGATCTTTCTACTGTCAGTAATTCATCTTCAAAAGGTGTTGTTATATCATATCGTTCTGGAGGAGCCCCAACATTAATACCACCATCAGCAAAAACGCGTACTCAGAAGAGCTGTCCCGAAAAAAATAGTCTAGCAATTGCATTGGCGAAACGTAGAGCAATATGTAACGAAAATAGTCTAGAGTGCAAAGTACACGTTAATCAAAACCATCAGTCATCATCATCACTACTATTGAATTCATCCGATCAACAACAACAACAACAACAACCAGTTAGTGGTGGTGATAAAAGCATGAAATCTTCGTCTACTTCTTCCCCCCCTTCATCAATGAAACACAGTACATTTAAGTATCTCAATCTCCCAGGTGACGAAAAATTACGGGATAAATCTTTTTCTATGAGACAAAGTAATAATGATAGAAAGGCCTCAATAACTTCTGAGACAAGTTTTAAACAATCAGCAGAATACAAAATTATAACGGACAAGAAAGATATACAAAAATTGTGGAGAAAAATACTTCGTAAAGTTCGTGATGAGTTGTAGTGCGTTTTTTTTTAAATCAGGTCCACTGAAAAATAAAAATTATGGAAGCTGCTAATGCCGATCTCTTAGTAGCTTTAGCTGAATGTCGTAAAATTGTATGATATATTTTTTAAAAAAATTTTCAAATACTATTTTAGTGTACACTTAAATCAATTACAAATATTAAACAACAATCAGCTATTAAAATTTTAACTTCAAAATTATCAAAACAAGTACCACCTATTGAGGTGATTGTCAAAAAAATTTAAATTTGTGTGGGTTTTTAATTCAATATTTTAGATTGTAAAAGAAGAAATAAGTCTTGATGCTGCGCGTCGTACAATCAAGGTAGACACATTTATTAATAAACAGTTTTAAAGTATTTGCGTCATCTTTTAAAAGAGAAGGATGAAAGAGAGATTAGGGTTCAGAAAATATTAATATCAAATAAATCTGAGAATCAGCAACTTAAGAATAAGGTATTATGAAATTATCACATATGCCAATATTACAGATTCATTATTATGAAAATATTCTTCAAAATGGCGATTATGATGGAATCATTGAAAATGTAAAATAAATATTGTATTTCGATTTTAATCAAATTATTTAGGCTAATTATGTTGCAGAAATCATAAACTTAAGACAACAATTTGAAGCGAAAAAAACTCAGTGTTCGATACTTGAGGTTATCGTTAATACTTTATTTTATTCAAAAGTTAGAATGAGGCAGTGTTGCTTCGAGCACACTTAATTGATATCAAGAAAAAAAAAAAACGCATTGCCAAGAAAATTCAAACTTATGGCGGTGGTACTAGGAGCTCTATTTCATAAAATATCATGTCAGATGAAATTGATGAACGCCGCGGCAACCAGAAGATTAACCGGCAGAAGTCATGTTCTGCAATTCCGTCGTCGCCGTCGCCGCTTATTCACTCATCACAATACAAGCCAAATTTGAATGATGATATAGATCAAGAAATTGCTAAATTTACAAATTCCAGGTGGGGAGTTAGAAAATAATTTTTATATATAGAAAGAATAAGGTAGTTTTCAAAAGAGTTTGCGGCGGCGGCACATACACTTTCGGAAGATTGTTTTTAACTTTTATAAAAGTAAATTTAGAGACAATTAATTGAATCATACACTTTTGTATTGCAGAATCAAGGATCTCTTTTTGTTAACTATTGCAATAGACTTTATCGCTTATCCGATTTTGTAAGAATTTATGAGGTGCGTTTCGTTGCAAATTACAATAAAGATAGGAGCAAGAATATCGCAACTTAAAATTATCTGAGATTGCAAACTCTATAGCACCCAAATCTTCGAATTCCCCTATAGATAATGATATGTCGCAGCAGCGAAATCAGCTTTTGCCAGAAAATCATGTTTATTTAAACGGTATGCCGCTGCGGGGGCCCGAAATAGTACCGGTTTTTCCGTAAGCTGGGTTTTTTGTTTTCACAAATTTAGGAAAAAAAAAGATGTCACTATACAAAACGTGACCCAGAGCTCAAGAGAAACTCTTCCAATTTTAAAAGTAACATCTTTGATTATAATTTTCTCAGATTCATCAAACACCTAACAAACAAACATCGTCACTGACATCGTCGTTGAAAGAGACTCCGTTAAAACAGACATCATCGTTAAAACAGACATCATCGTTAAAACAGACATCATCGTTGAAACAGACATCATCGTTGAAACAGACATCGTCTTTGGAACAGACATCGTCTTTGGAACAGACTAAAGATTTCAGTATAAGAAAAAATTTACAAGAAGAATTTGATCATGGTGAAGTTTTATTGACTGAGAGAAAATTATCCAAGTACGGTTTCTTCTTTTTAATTATTATTTAAGATCTTTAAATATGAAAAATTATAAAAAAGTGAGTTCTGAATTATAATTATTGTTGAGATTATGGATTCACCCTCAAGTTCTGTTGATATTGATGATCTTATTTTTGATCCATCATCACCTGAAGGTGCTGCTCAAACTTTTATGAAAAGACTTGCAACACAAGATCTCAATACTAAAGGTAATCATGTTAAAAAAAAAAAAAAAAAAAAAGGTTCTTTTCGGAATCCTCATTCACTCGAATTTCCATCAAATAAATTTTTTTATACCGCTGATGGTGTAAGTATTAATGAATAATTTCAATTCAGTATAATAAAAAAAATTCAATATCAAAATTTGGATTAATGTCAGAAAATCTTTCTAACTCCCGTCCATATAAAAAATCATTTATATCAATATCATGAAAATTTTTTAGTTAAATTCTTATTTGCATTTGTATACGAAATAACAGCAAATTGTTATTTAGAAAAATGATCATAAGAATTTTATTTGACAAAAAAAAATTAAATAGTTACAAGAATTAAAAAAAAAAGATAAGTTTTTTATTGACAAACTCAATTTAGAATAAAAAACTCAGTTTCTTTTTTCATGTTAAACAAAAGTATTTGAGAAAAAACTAAATGTAATGATTGTCAGAAAAAAATATATTTTTTTCATTTGAGAAAAAATATTTAAAAAAATTTTTTCATTTAAATAAAAAGCTTAATAAAAAAACAATAACGAATTTCTAATTAAAAAATATTAAATTTGTGTGAAAAACATACAAATATTTTATATGCTTTATATTTTTTTTTTTTTTATTTTTTTAATAATAAATAATTGTATAAAAGTAAGTTCAACATTTAATAATTTAAAAATTGCAAAAATACGACATAAAAATAATATTAATATATTTTCAAATAAATTAATTAATTACTTTGAATCTAAACAACGTAAAATTGAAATTAAAAAAAAAATTAATGAGATTCATTACTTTTTTCACGAAATAAAAAAAAAAAATGAAATAATTAGAAATTTTACTTCTCGATATACAAGTTTGATGAAATGCAAAATTTTTTCATTCAATAAAAATTTAAAATTTTATCCCTTCATTTTGAAAAATTGGAATTTATTTATAAGTCCCAACTTCTGCAATGTAAGTTTTTTTAATGAAGACTTTTTTTAGTATTTATTTAAGTATAATCGTAGCCGAGACAAAATTGGAACCTATAAAAATTCTATTCCAACATGTCAACATTTTCATTATACTACAGAAGGCTGTTACTTTTTTTATGATAACCTTAATACAGGGCTTTTATTAAAAAAGTCATCGGATATTAATCAATACACATTAATTATATTCAGTCACAGGCGTTGTGGATTTCTTATTGCTCAAACCACGATACTCAGAATTGAGGAAGGTACTAGACCGATTCAATCTACCCTCACTACAACAGCAACTTTGATTGGAAGCATTGTCGCTCCAAAGACGATAACAGGATATGAGGAAGATACTATTCAGATAACATCTACCGTAACTTCAATATCGACTTCAGTCAGAAGCATTGTCGCTCCAACAACTATAATAAGAAATGAGGAGG